>KK119346.1:237165-250770 GCA_000611955.2 Stegodyphus mimosarum | reverse complement strand
AGCAGCACTTATTGCGGCGCGTGGTGGCCACACAAAATACTGATTCTGATCTCTTGTTCTTGTTTGTTTGCTTTGAACATTTAATCATTTATTTGTACCACTACCACTCAACTGTGTATTAAATTGCATTCAATTATGACGATTCCTTCTTGGTGTTGCAATTTTCACAAACGTGAGTGTATAAATAACATTGTATTTATTTCAACGAAGATAAATATTAAGAGAAAAAGGTTTCTTTTCTAAGCTTTAGTTTGCGAACTATGCCATTTTTGTTTTAACTGACCATTATCTGTTGTAACTGACCATTATCTGTTGTACTTATGAAAAACTTAAAATCATACCGTTTCTTTCATATATTATAGTTAATCACTTCTGTGGATAAGGACATTTAAATTTTACAAAATGATTTTAAACAATGGCAAAAAAATGCACCATCCGTTAATGATTGGTCTTTTAAGAACATAAAAAATGTATGTTTACTGGAATGCAAGCCTGTAACAAAGAAGTCTGGGCAAAGTATTTCCAATATAATTTTTAAAAAAACCATTTGTATATAAGTACACTAATATTTAACGCATAAATTAATTATTTAAAAACCGATTATTTTTAAAAATTTCCTTTTTTCGAAAGCAACGTACCGAAAATTGTTACGAACTTCCAACGTTACTCGAAAATACCTATAAAAAGTTGCAAAGTTGCAGAGAGAATGTTCTGTATGAAAAATGTTTTTTATGCTCTGGGCTTTTTGTGTGCATTTCGTTTGAGGAACACGTGGATTTAACAAGGAAGACTGTTTTTGTCTCATGATAAAAATATAAGAAATTGATACTAATGTCCCATCAAAGCAAGCTTATACTTGTGTCCACTTTTTACAGTTTCTAATCTCTCATAAACTGCGAGATATGATAAGCTATTTGAAAATCAACTACTATATGAAAATTAATTACTGTATGCTACTATATGATAAGGTTTTTGAAAATCAACTCTTAAGTTTTTCACAGCAAAACAGAAAAATGAGGTTAGATATCTTAGTAAAAACATTTTTGGGATTACTGAGAAATTTTAGTTACAAACTTGGTTTCTCCATTCTTTTTAGCGAAGCCTACAAAACAAATGTATATCTTCATACGATACTTAATTTCCAAACGTTTGAGCTTCTTATTTCTCTGCATGATTTTGTTTTTCATTCGTCATAGATTAAAATTATCTTTTAAGATTATCATGCTTCGTAAAAATGAAATCAAAGAAAAAGAAAATCTGAAAGCTTTCACATTTTATACTATGTCCAAAAGGTCGTTCTTAACGTCTTCTGTGTTACTTTTGTTTATTAAAATAACTTTCTTACAACACGTAAATTTCAATTCAACAACAATATCACAAATTATTTAAAAACAGCATATATTTAGAATTTCCGATACAGAGTGTCGCGCGCTGGAAATAAAAATGTGTTATTCCGTACAGTATTGCCACTGTCGCTTTGAAATCCCTGAGTTTTTTAATGAAATATTCGTTAAAAAATTTTGAAATAGATAATAAATTTCGAGCTCCCAAGTACCCATGTTCGGTTGGAAGACTACGTTACTCAAATTTTGATGGCTCTTAGTGTCTTTGCTTTTTCACGATACGAGAAAAAATCATGCATTCATGCAGATTCTTCATTATTTACTTTCTTTAAATATTGTTACGAATTTTGCACTTAGATTATAGAGACATTAGGTTATTTAGAATCAGGAGATATGAAAAATAAGCAACGCCTTCGCCGGGAATCGAACCACGAACCCCTAAGTTACGCGTCAAGTGTGCTGACCACTGCACCACGAAAGCATGCGAAGAAGGCAGGAGAAATACCTTTTTAAAACTCCCCCTTTTAAAGGGCGACTGGCGATTAGGAGTCCCAGTCCCCAAATCGTGGTGGTGGAAAATCGTCATCCACCACCTTTTAGTTCGGGCGCCACTTGTAGAGACATTAGGTTTATTTTGAAGTTCGTGAGATGAAAAATAAGCAACGCCTTCGCAGGAATCAAACCACGGACCTCTTAGTGACGCGTCGAGTATGGTGATCACTACACCATGCGAAGAAGACGGGAGAAATACCTTATAAGGTAAGTAATTTTAGTAGAATTATAAGTAAAATTGTTTTCGGTTTCTGTGTAATGTAAGGTAAGACAAATTTTAAGAGAAAGCTATACCGGAAAGATAAGAGAGGTAAGTGCATTTAACATTGAGTAAACAGGGTATCCGGACATAATCCCGACAGCCGAAATCCCGACAAGCCAGAATCCCGACAGACGGAATCCCGACAAGCCAAAATCCCGACAGGGTCGAAATCCCGACAAACCAAAATCCCGACAGGGTCGAAATCCCGACAAGCCAAAATCCCGACAGGGTCGAAATCCCGACAAACCAAAATCCCGACAGGGTCGAAATCCCGACAAGCCAAAATCCCGACAGGGTCGAAATCCCGATATGCTAATATAAATTAAGTGTGAAAACAAAGTTATAAAATTCGCAAATTATTGCCGAGCTTGATCAGAAATAGTAAATGAAATATAAACATTGCATACACTTTGTTCTAAATAAATAGTGCACTGGATGCACTTCCAGTGCACTATTTATTTAAAACTTTAAATTTCTAAAATTTTATTTAGAACTTTAAATTTCTATTTAAATGAAAGCAAAACAATCATCGAAAATGTCGCAAATCTAGCAACCCATCTAGACTATGCAACAGCGTCCGACAAACATGTAAATTTTACTGCATCCATGGAGGGGACTAACGACTTTTCTCATTAGGAAAAAGTCAAAGAGGGGGCAAAAGTATTTTGGATCGCGCCGGTCTGAAGGCTATATTATGAGAATTTCGGCCAGGTCTTAGAAGGTTAACATACTTCCACAGCTGCTTACGGAAGGACATCGTAATGACAAAGGGTCGGCTGACCTCACGCGAAGGTCATTTCTTATCTTTTAGGCCTTTTATAATCTATGTGAGTAGGAGAAAGAGGGAACTATTTCACAATGACGGAATGATACAGCTCTAGGCTTTCTACATACTATAGGGTTACGTTCGCCTCGAGACAGACAGTGCTCCCTTGCCGGTTTATTTTATGCTCATTAAATTGTTCCAAAATATGGCTGAAATTTGTGAAATTGTTCCGTCTCAAAAAGGAAGCAATAAAATTAATGCACGTGGTTATTTAATGGTGAAAGATAAGAATCGCGACGATTTATATTATTGGTGTTGTGAAAAAAGAAAATACGATATGTGCAAAGGTCGGGTAACAACAATATTTCTGAATGGACAACATCATCTCCGTAAATTTACTCAGCATAACCATGCTCCACAAACGAGTGCAGCTGCTATCGCAAAATGTATTAGCCAAGTGAAAGAAGATGCTCGGCATACCGGAAGTAAACCGTGTCAGATAATTCAAAGCAACATCGTAAAAACCTCTCAGAACATTCGCCCATACCTTCCATCAAAAGAAGCTATTCGGAAAAAAATTAAACGGGTCAGGCAAAACGAAAGGCCACCAGAACCAAAAACATTGAATGAAATTGATATTCCAGCTACTTTAAGAAATACTTTATCTGGTGAATTATTTTTAGTGAGAGATTCTGCAGTTGGAGATGAGAGAATTCTAATGTTTACAACAGTTGCAAATGTTAAACATTTATCACAGGCACCTTATTGGATTATGGACGGCACATTTAAAACGGTGCCCACAACATTTTACCAGCTATATACAATTCACGCACCTGTTGGATCTCAAAATTTTAGAATTCTTCCACTAGTATATGCTTTGATGACTAGCAAATCTGAAGAAAATTACAAAAGATTATTCCAAGATTTAATTGATTTCGCTGAAGAAAATAATATTGAACTGAGGCCATCTAGAATCATTAGTGATCTAGAAAAGGCAGCTATAAATGCTTCAAAATCAGAATTCCCTGACGTTATTAATAAGGCCTGTTTTTTCCATCTGTGTCAGTGTGGTTGGAGAAAAATCCAATCAAGTGGATTGGCTTCTCGCTACGGCACAGATGAAAGATTTAGTTTAATGCTTCGTCATTTATTTGCGTTAGCATTTATACCAGCTGACGAAATTTCAGCAGCATTTGACACTTTACTTCCTCACTTGCCACCCGATGCTCAAGAAGTCGTTCAGTGGTTCGAAGACAACTACGTTCGTGGAAGAATGCGGCGCCGTTTGCGTAATGGCATTGCCGTTCGCGTTGCTCCGATGTTCCCACCAGCACTCTGGAGCGTGTTTGATTCCCTACAACTGGGAGCTCCACGCACTCAAAATGCTGTCGAGGCTTGGCACAGAAGATGGGAGACCTTAATTGGACGGGCCCATGTTGGCATTTATAACATCATAGAAGGATTTCAAAAAGAACAGGAGCATGTGGAATACCAAGTTGAATGCATTCTTCGCGGAGAACAACAACCAAAACGTAGGAAGGTAGATGATGACCGGGAAAGGAGAATTATGACTGTTGTGGACGATCGTAATAATCGACCTGTGATGGAATATCTTCGTGGTATCGCTCACAATGTGTCACTGTAAATATGTCGTTTGCATGTGTAAGTGATGTTTTCTTTTTCTTAATAAAAAGAATTTTATAAATCTTCATTTCAAATTTTAACGGTCATTTCAATTTGTTAAAAATTATTTTAAGTAATGACATAATTTTTATGATTTTTTGATTTAAACTTTTAATTAGTAATATGTAATAGTTAGTTAAAAATTGTATTTTATTAAGCTAAATTGAGTGTTTGTATTTAGATATTAACTTGTCGGGATTTTGGACAGTCGGGATTTCGACCCTGTCGGGATTCTGGACACTCGGGATTCTGACCCTGTCGGGATTCTGGCTTGTCGGGATTTCGGCTGTCGGGATTATGACCCAGACCCGAGTAAACAGGTATTACCGTAATTTGGCGAGATGTCGCTAAGCTGATAACAAATTTTGTGACATATTTTATCGCCAAATTCGGTAACTATGTGGCGGAATTTGGGTTCGGTCCCTGTATCATCGCAATATGTATTGAAATTGAATAAATGTAATTGACACTATCTTAATTGTAACAGTAATTAGCAGAAAGAAATAGAAGTATCCCGACGACCGGTTGAAATCTATTTAAGGTGGGAGAGAAAGCATCTGCTCTCAGTTGCTTAGTTATTGTTGCTGCGAGTTGCAGTTCCGTGTGACATGAGATAAATCCGAGTTAGAGCTTTCTCTTTAGATGCACTTTGCATTACGTTGTGTTTAACTATTGTTTTAGTAATCCGAAGTGTAACCATTGATTATATTGCGTGTTACTGTGAACACCTGTAGGAATATTTCTGGTGAATATTCCAGAGTTCTGAAATATTTCTTTGACAAAAATAAATTTTATTAAGCTATTATCAAGCTTGTTCTTTGTTTTACGAACACATATGCGCGCAGCACTTTTTCGTGTCAGGATTGGGGTTGAATGTTAGTGGCAGCAGCAATAGGGGAAAAGTACGACAGTTGTTCGCAACCTTTGCTGCTTTCAAAGAAGAGGTAAAAGCTGGTCAAAAATCCGTTAAAAAGGATTAAAGCTGGCTGAGAATCCATTGAGCAAGAGATGAAAGCTGATCAAGAAATGATGGAAGCTGGTCAAGAATCCGTTAAAGAAGAAATGAATGCTATTCAAGAAAAGATTGAAGCAGGTGAAGAGGAAGTGAAAAGAGAAATTACCTGCAGAATAGAAAACAACTACGAGGCTATGAAAGGCAAAATAGAAGCGGCTGAAAATAAAGTTGGGTACATTGAAGAAAGAGTTTCTTCTGATGTCCAACAATAAA
This sequence comes from Stegodyphus mimosarum, assembly GCA_000611955.2. Classification (NCBI taxonomy): domain Eukaryota; kingdom Metazoa; phylum Arthropoda; class Arachnida; order Araneae; family Eresidae; genus Stegodyphus; species Stegodyphus mimosarum. The sequence goes on along the minus strand of KK119346.1, from coordinate 244,936 downwards.
TCGAACAGAAAATTGATGACTGGGTTCCTGCGGTTGCCAAAGAAGTTGATACCTTGAAAAAATTCGTAGCGACGGCAGGGAGCAGTATTGATGATTTTAAAATTTCACCGATACCTGCTCGTCCCTCTCTGAAACTATTCACATATGACGGGAAATGTACAAGACACAATTTTATATAGTGCTAGAGGCGACGAGATGGGATCCTCAAGGTAAGGCTTGTCATCTCGCCGCTTCTCTGAGAGCTGACGCAGCGGATATCCTTCACACGCTTCCCGAAAGCCAAAGGCTAGATGATTTTGAAGCTCTATCCAGCGAGTTGGAACTGGCTTTGTGGAGAAGTGTTTAAAAGATTACAGTAGACTTTAATTAAAAACCTCTTAATAGAAGGCCACGTAGGCTTTCCAGAAGCTTGCAATGGATATTGAAAAGTTGTCTCATCTCGCCTTTTCTGAGTGCCCAAGAGATACTAGGTCCTGTCCTTGCAGTACTTCATAATAAAGAAAGCTCTGCGAATGGCGGATGTCAAGAACATAAAAGTGGCTCTAGTGTAAGCCATGAAATTCTAGGCAGCGCAACAAGCAACTCGTAGAGACCGACACCCAATCAGATCTGCCTAAGTTCAAGAGCCAGTGATTCAAATGGTTGCTAGTTTAGATGATTTAACCAGACAAGTTAGTGATAAGAAACCGACTCTGAATTGCTGGAACTGTGGTACTCAAGGCCACGTACGAAGAAATTCCATAACACCCTAGGACACGGAAGTTCAGTCCGCTGCTAACAAGAAGGACGAAAACTAATTAGTGGCCATCTCGCGGGGCAGAGGTTGCCAGACAATGAGAAGCTTCACTTTACAGCACTTCGGATTTCGGCAATGAGTGGCGACAGCAATGGACTCTTCATCATGGGGCATATAAATGGCGTTCCGGGCATCATGATCATCGATACAGGAACGCATTTTAATATCATTCGAAAAGACCTGTCTCAACAGGTGGAAGGTAAACTTATCTGGATGCTACTCTCTGTTATCCTCTAGGCTGTGTCTGGGGAGAAAATCAACATCGAGGAAAAACTAAACGTTAACAGCACCGCCTACCATCACACGGCAGATATGTGGCAGGTATTACAGATACTTGCACACTCGTATTGGACTTTCTAAGGATATAAAATTTTTCCTTGGGCCTTTAAAACTAGCGAATTGCATTCTGCCTCTGAGGACATGGTCCTATTTGGAATTAATGATGAAGGAATCAAGTCTCTTCACAAAATCAACGCTAAGTAGAAAGTAAGAATACAGGGGCAAGTGCACTTAACATTGAGTTAACACTTAACTGCTGAACTCTGGTAATTCGGTCCTAGGTTCAAGTCTCGGCGAACGGGCTGGCTGCATGGGCCTTTTCGTGCTTTTCCCAATGTGTAACCTCGATAAGGGCTAGTTTTCCTTTAAAACTTCTCTTTGTGTTCAGAGTCTAATGGCGGTGAACGTAATGAATGAATAAATAGCAGTACACCAATCACTGATTTTAGTAATATACCCTCACCTACAGTAAACAGCAGAAGTTACGAAAGCCTATCGAGTAATCAATATTGATAACTCGGCTTTCAGTATCAACGCACGGCACTAAATTAAACTTGCATTCTTGTTTTTGTTTAGATGCGTTGCATTGCAATGTGTATAGTTATGAAGACTTAGCATGCTGTGGAAAGAAAGGCTATGTTTAATTGTTTAAGAAAGAGTCTTTCATAATTCCAAAGTACGATCTTTGCTTACATAAAATATATCGATTGAAACTACATAAAAAAACTGATTGCCATTATTGCGTACTTATTCGAAAATCAATATCATTGCATTATAACACACTACGTATAAGCTTTATACTACATGTAAGCTCTATAGCACTTGTGTAATCTCGTAGTTTATATGTAATAAGCTACACTACGTGTAAGCTTATCACACACATTATTTTCTTTCATGAAACACATTCTTTCCATGTGGCTTGGAGTTAAACGATCAACAAATTAAGCCAGATTTTGAAGTCTGAAAGATCAGTATTCGCTACGACTATCACTGTCAACAGTTTTTTTAGTCCAAAAGGGCTATTTAACATAAATACGCGATTTTGCGTAGTTTCACTTTTCACTCACGTCTGTTGCCATTCAGAAGAATGTAAGACATTTATCTTTCAAACATAATCTGTCTGCTATTGAAAAAGATACGAAGTTATTTAGTAGTTCTTAAAAATATTATTCCTTTTTAATCTCTCAAATAAAAGTTAATTAAAATAAAGATGCATTTAATTCATGATACAGCTAATTAAAACATTACATATTTTATAAACTGACATTATATATATTTTCACTTTGGAAATATACAGAAGATATATAGCATTAGTCTAAATGTATACTCATCTAGTAACCTGTAAAATATTTCGCGTTTCAACCTGGGCCATCTCTGTTGATAAATAATATTAAACTTTAAAAGAGCCCTTTTGGGCAAAAGTTAAAATTTGAACCCTTTCAGTCTTTATTTATTTATTTATTTATTCGTTTATTATTTTTTCAATTTCAAATTCTTTTGACATTTGACAACACAATAAAACTGCTGGGTGAGGAATAATATTTAGTTTAAGTGGTCAAATAAAGACAGCCTCTACTCTACTTGGCTTTATTTAAGCAAAACGTGACGGAAAACGTTAAATTCCTTCTTTGCGATTATTTGCAAAAGCTAACGTATGCAGCAAGTTATTTAAATATCCGGTGTTCGATTCCGGGCAAATTACAGTTACTTTTTGTTCCAAAAACTTCGCTCGTCTCCAGAAATTACTGAATGAAATTTACTAGAATAATTTCCTACTTAAGAGCAAGAGAATGCAATTGTCATTACATAATAATGGGAAATAGTATAAAGTGCAATAAATATGATGACAAGAAGGGAAGAATAAATAAATGTACTCAGTATTAAAGAAATGACATCAAACAACATTTCTCTAGATTATATTTCATCTTTTAATTAATATCAATATTGAAAAAAAAGCAAACGTTGCTGACATTTGCTATTCCCTGAATGAATATTTTGTTACAGAAGACTAAACGATGATAGAAAGAATGCGATCATAAGAAAATAAATCAGTTAAGAAAGAATTTAAAACACTTCGGAGGCTTGAAACCCAGATTCTGAGGAGAAACAAGTACCGATAAGAAAATAAAATTATCCTAAATAAGCTTACTGTAGGAAAAATTTATTATCTTTCCATCAGCCATCTGGTATAATGACATAAAAACTAAAAGTTTTTCTACAAAGTCTAGAAAATTAAAAGGAAAGTAAGCCATAACTAATTATTCTGGAGTACTGGGATTGTCGACTAATCCTGTAAGAAGGAATTATCTGAAATGTAAACTTGATTCAGAAAATCTAACTAAATACTTGCCGAGTAAAAGAGGAATTAAGTATGATTACCATGAATATATTTAAAACTAACTGCATAAAACACCTATGAAGAGTTTTAAGTAGTTGCAGGAAATTCTATCCTTGCAGGTGAATTATAAAATGACGTGTTTAGTTGCAATCAGGCAAATGACATTTTGAATACTTTTTAACAGTTTTAAAAGTGCAGCTAGTTATGTATGAGAGTTTACTTTTACCGTTTATTAAACATATCTATAAAATGAAATACATTTTGCATTTTAAGTATGTATCATTTACCTTTTTCTGCCTGTATACATGATGTATGAAAAACGTGGAAACATGATAGTTTCCTCTTTTATATTAATCCTAGACAATCACAAAAACAATTTAATCAAATTAATTTTTGGTACGCTTTACTTATTACAATTCAAGATTTTTCAAAGTAATTAAAGGAACAATTTTGAACAATTCTCTAGAATTTTTATTAGTAATCATTTGAAAACATTTGCCATATATCACCTTGTTATTAAATTGGCAGCTGGACTAATAAAATTAAAAATTAAGCAATTTGTGCAAATTTTGAATTGACGATATATGACGTTCTGTTGTTAACGTCTGTGCTGCATCATGTTTATTTTATTTATTCGGATTTTGAAGGAGCGAAAACTATGTATTAAAGTGAGAGTATATATTTAGAGAATCGTTTCTTCGAAATCTTGGAATGCTACTAGCCGTTTGCTTTAGCATTCTTTAAAGGTCTTATTACCAACGAAACTGCTTCTCCTAAATGACCAGTTACTGGCCTCAGATCACGGGAAATATATAGTCTCAGATGCGCTCAGATGGTTTAATTAAGAGAACTTCAGCAATATTTTACATAATTACGTACAGCACATTCAAAAGCAAAATGCGTTCTGGTGGAGACAAATGTACTGATAAAAAGACATTTTGGTAAAGAAGCATTTTACTCCCAGCTTTACCCTACCTATCAGGTTGAATGTCATAACAATGATGCACTTGGTTTTGTGCCCACTTTTGAAGAATCGGGGCATTTCCCCGCCTTTCCCTGAGGTAAGGCATTTGATTGTATATTCTGTATCAGGTATTCAGGCGAAAATAATATTGCTGTGAAATGATGAAAAATATCAACAAAATGTCGTATATTATATTATTACTGCATTTTAGTGCTAAAATAAGAAAACAAACTGGTATATCTTTTCAAAAGAAGAAAAAACTGATACAATTTGAAAACACATTCACTAACTACTCATCATTGGAAAAGCATTATTTCTGATAAAATGAGATGGGCGTACTTAAGATCAAATTTAAACATCACTCTGAATCCATATTTTCAGAAATAAATAATTTTGATTTCCTAATTGATGGTATGGAACAAGAACGACTAATCAACTCAGAAAACGGTTAATATAAGCATTAGATAGAATTTAGCTTTAGGCAGAAATTAAGTATGCCTAATTATTTATACGCCGTGTTACTTTCCAAGGCCCCAAAGGTATATTTTTTGATATTTTTAAATTAAAGAAATCAGTTTCGTAAAAATTAGGATGTATAAAGTTTTATGCGTTCCTTTAGTCGTTATAATTATATTAAGGAAAATTGTGTACGTGTTTTAAGAAATATTCCCCTATGACAAAAATTGGAAACAAAATTGGGTATTTAATTCAAGGATCGCATTTAGGGACCATACACAAATTAAAGAGCGAAATATTTGCATGTGTTTATAAACAAAATTAAAACATCAGTTTGGAAAAAAATTTTCTACTATTAAGATATTCCATGTAACATATCTGTCGTGAAATGTATTGATCAATATAATTGTTTTCAAACTGGACATCTTACTCCCACAATCGTGTATGATTCGTTTTCAAGCAAAATTCGTGGGCTTCAGCACTGTATATGATAATAACTTGCAATAACTAAAAAATGAAAATTATTTGTGGTTTAACGAATATTTGTACGGTTACCAGAATATGCTTCTAAGGAAATAAAATTTCATAAGAGTATTAATAATGTGTGAAAATAACGAATATTAATGCGAAAATTATTTCGGTACATTAAATGCAACAAAAGTATAACTTAAAGACACCAGTAAATTGTACTTTGAATGGCATATAAGATGAAAAAAACAACCGTAAATTGCTCTAATTTATTTTTCAACCAACCTTTCAATGAACACTAAATACGAAGTCAAAAATCACAAATTTTGATATTAAATGTATCGGCAAATTTTGCGTACGGGATTTAAACTTTTCATGCTTCATTTTTTATGAGGAGTGCAATTCTTTTCTAAACGTATGTATAACGTTTTTATATGTATGTATACGGACCAGAGGTGCGTATTAAATGTTGAATTCCATTATTTCTTTTCTTTAAATTTAAAATTGCCGTAACGCGAACATTTGCGTCATTTAAAATATTTTTGTAATTGGGAGTGCATGTCTAAGACTAAAAGCATTATTCTGAATATTTAGGCCTCGTAAGAATTTTTGTGGACACGGTGTCTATAATTAGATCTTCTGATATTTATTTTACGAGCACAAGATTTGCTATGCAGGAAAAGGTTCTGCTGTGTTTGAAAGAGAGTCGCAAATCTACATATTCCATCTTATGTTAATTTCTAGCCGGATAATATCGTTTCAGGGTTATTTCCACAGTTTAGTTACAACTTGTTTACAAAAGCATTAGCTAGCATACACTGTACTTAAAGTGGAAAATACAAAAAGTTAAATGTTAGTTACAAGTAGCACTCAATTGTTTTATATAAATGTGTTAATTTTTTCTTTATTTGAGCAATCGAGATTTAATATTATTTAATAGATATATGTTTATAATATTATTATAAATTTATCTATATTCAATTGAATAAAGGAAGATACTACATTTAACATATACCATATAGGCCTCGTTTCCAGTATCATGGTCTCTAAGAAGTTTATTTCATTCTCCTACACTGTTTCATAATAAATTAACCAGCTTTAGAGTTAAAAATATTTTTTTCGATATCTATAAAATAAGTATCCCAGAATCAAAGATAACTAATAAATATAAGATGGTCTGTTTCCAAAAACGGTATTAATAAATAAGGAAACGATAATAATAAGGGAACGCTATTCTTGAGTTATGCAATGTTCGGATACTGCCTTAGTTCTGCCATATCGAAGTTCAGGCCTAATAATTAAGTAACTCAAATCTTCTTAAAGATAGAGAAACATAATTTTCCTCATTATGTACATGATCTGTTTGTTGTTGCAAATTCTGAAATTCAAATTAGCATATCTGAAGCATAGAAAGTTATATTAAAGATAGGAAAGTTCTCTCTATATATTAAATATAGGAAAGAAATATGAAATTAATTTCTCACATGGTCCTAACAAAGGAAAAACTTCGAATTTTTAGTGCGTTTATTGTGCTTTGCAGAAAATATGAAAAAATATGAAAGTTGGCATACATTACATACCTCTAAGGGCTGATTGGGTCAATTCCAAGTTTAGTAATGATTAGCAAATTTTCAACTTGGAATCACTAACCTAACCTAACCTAACCCTAACTCTCATCGTAATGTATTGCAATGTGCTTAACTAATGTTGATGAGTGACTTAAATCACTAATTACCTTCACTGATATATTCTTAAGTTTTGAACAGAAAAGAAAGAACCCATTTTTATCAAACGTCGAAATATTAATGATGATTTTATGAAATGGATAATTTACTTAATGTGATTCATAGAAAAAGATAAATTTTGCATTTCTTAAATGCTTCTATTCCCAATTTTAATGAAAACAATTTTATTACTGTTTTCTAATTTATTTTGATAAACTCCACGTTTAAAAGTGTGTATATGTGTAAAATGACTATTTTAAATTTGGATGGATTTACACAACTTACATAAATCGTATGATTACTTTCTACTTAGTTTTCATGCTAATGTCACAGAGACCTGGAGGATTAAATATGAAAAATCTCGCATCATTCTTCCTACATCAGAAAATCTTCTAATATAGGAAGTACCAAACTTCAATTGCAAAATAATCAACTTGAAAACTTATTTAAATCAACTAAAATCAGCTTGAATATATTGTAACGAATTTTATACATTTGGAAATAATTTTAGAGAAATTATGTGTGAAATTGTAGCGTTTACTGTATACTATAATATTGATACTGATCGAGTTGTACAAGTATTTTTGTGGGAAGTTCCAGAACTCTAAAGTGTTCTTTGCGTTCAAATAAATTGTATCAAGCTATTACATCACCGGCTCTGTGAGCATTCAATCTATTGGGAAACCAACATTACGAACTCACGCAACTATATATATGAATGAATTATAATTTTAATCGAAAAGACA
>KK119346.1:219528-235915 GCA_000611955.2 Stegodyphus mimosarum | reverse complement strand
TCTGTCTGTGTCTATGTATATATGTACATATATGACAAAATAAAAAATAAGAAAGAAATAAAATATAGCTTTCACATCTTAATCAAGAGGCGTGCAACAGTAATGAACTGATCGGTTTACGTTAATATATAAATATTAAAACTGAAGAATAAAATTTTTGAATTAAATAAAATAATATGGAGTGACTGAAATAAATTCATACGTCAATAATACAGACTATTAAAATAAAATTCTTTTTTTTAAATTAAGATAATGCTTTCCGATTTAAATACATGTTTAGATAACTCAGTCTTCCCTATATCAATCATCTAGAAAATGCGGAAAAGTAAATAATAATAATAATAATAATAATGGAAATATAGAGCAACTATACCAGTTAAGACTGGGGAAAACCTGAATAAATCAATCAGCAACTAGTAGCAAGAAAATCAAATAAACTAGCATAGCAGTTGAAAATAATTTTAATTTTGAATTAATATCTTAAAAATTAGCTGCTATTAAAAATTACTCAGCAAAGTTATAAAATTTCAGAACTTGTATTAAATCAGCTTAATTAAAATTACTTTAAATATTAAGGACTTAATATTTATATAATAATACTAATTGAATTATAAGTGCGAATAATTATTAGATGAATATGCAATTATATGCAGTCTTTAATTTAAGCGGTGCAGATCAGGATCATCAGTTTTATAGTTTATGCTATAATAAGACCAAAATTAAATTTTATCTCTTATAAATAGCCGAGAAACAGATATTTTAGAGCGAAAATCGCAAAGAATTAATTCTGTCTTCCCTAGAATTCAAACCTTTGAACTTCCGACATTTAACTTGATTGACTAACTCTTTAAACCACACGGGAATAAAAGATGGAAACTGCTATAATCCCCACCAAACAGTTCGTAAATTTAATACTTTATATACATATATATTTAATAAATTTGCTTTATGTTATTTAACGAATCATTCTAACAAACGCTTCAGGTCATTTACAAAAATGCTCTCCCATGACAAAAATTTGTAATAAGGAAAAACGAGTTAATGGCAAAAAACATGATTGTAAACATTCCTGATTGTAAGACATTGCTCTCGTAATTTTGTCATTTTCAAATATTCGCAACGAAAAATAAAATATTTGAATTTATAGGTACCAACGTATTACACATATGTTAAGTCTCAGATCTACTGCATTTTCCAGATTTCGTATAGCAAAAGAATGTAACAAAAATGAAAGATTGATATGTTTCTCAGAAATAGTGTAAAAAATAGATGTTTGACAATCATATAATATTCTGCTGTGCATTTCTGAATACTCAAGAAAAAAACGAAAGTAAAATACGGTGCATAAAAGAAATATTTGACCTAGTTAAAAATATTTTCGATGGAAGATAAAAGAATATAAAGAAGAAAACATATTCTTGTTCCTTTTCTTTTAATGTTTTTATCTTTACCATTAGCCAAAAAAGTATTGTTTTCATCGCTTGCGGGTACTGCGCATTTTTAAGTGCTCTGATAAACAGAACTCGCGATAGGAATTCGAATGGTAAAAACTGGCATACTGATAATGTTGCAATAGATTAAGTGCAAACGCATATATGAAGCATATGGAGTGGATGTTTTCTTTCTTGAAAATTCCTTCCTAAATTCAGTTTTCACAAGATAAAGACTTTTTAGACAGTAGACTTTTTTTATTTTTGGAATTTAAAATAAGGATCTAGAAAGTTTTCAGTTATGTTGTTATAAATTCAAGCAAGAAGAAATGGAATAAAGAAAGCTGGTTGATCTGGTGACAGGTTAGTTTATTATGACAAAGCACTCGAAGTGTCAATGGTAATTTAATGTAATATCGTTTAAACAAAGGTAATTAGTTTTTTGAATGCTTAATTTATTATTACGCAGCACGCGAAGCTCTTCTGCTTTAGAAACGATATTTTCTAACTACAATTAATTCGAGTTTCTTAAAATCTGAAGAAAAATCACAAAAACCCAGTCACCCCAAACCGAAATTAGGATCAAATAAATGCGTTCAATGGCTTATTAACTCCACAAGAGGTAGGTTCTTGAAGACATACAGCAAGATTAAGTTAGTTGTAATTTGTAACAGCGCAAAATAAAAGCCTAATGCTTTTCTGCTATAGACATTTTTTAACATAGGTTAAAATAGAAGCAGGTATAACAACTCACATCTTCCCTTTTAGTTTTCAAATAACGATCATATTTCATATAATATTTTAAAGGTATAAAAAATGCTACTTTTAGAAGTAATGATGAAAAAAATTTTGGAAGAGAAATGAACTTTGCTAGTATTTTAGTGAGCCTAGTGTACATCTGGATTGCTGTCTATATTAAATTTAGCATAGCGAAATAATAATTTTTGCCAGATCACTTATATTTTTTAATATTTTTCCCATTCACTATAACTTTTCGTTCTGATTATATAATAAATTCAGAATTAATATCTGTATGTCTGTATCAAAGAACCTTGTTGTATTGCACGAAGACCTTCCAAATAAAAAAAAAGGAAAATTACATAAATAATCTATTCAATTTCTTGTGCATTCTAATCAATTAGAGGTCTAATTTATCAGTAAAATTTAATGCTTTATAGATCCGATAATTAAAAATGCGCAAAGGAAAGCAAGCTCCCATAATAGCGAAATCTTCTGACAATAATGCCTTACTGTGGAAGAAAAATGGGAAGACTTGATAAAGTTTCGACAAAGAAAATAAGGAAATAAAAATGAAATGTGCTTTGTCTAGACAGAATTATAGTAAATGCAACTAAAATTTCCAAAAATAATTAGAGTGTTAATGAGTTCTATATATAAATGTTGGGACATAATTAAAATGCAAGTTAAACAATACTACTTTGGCAAAAAAAAAGAAGTTCAGTATTACATTCTAGATTCGAATTTTCTATCCAAATCAGCTGATGCATGAATAAAAATGCGGGACTATTTTATAATCTGAACTGTAATATAAAATATAATATGGATGTTTAAAATTAATACAAATTTCTTTTTTTATAAATAGTAGAAGGTAGAGCTTATTTTTCGATAGAAATTAAAAGTTGCTAAGATACAAAAATATGAGTTTATTATATAATTATTGAAAATGACAGATTTGATTTCATATGAACATAATTCTCGACCACTTTTCAAAGAGAGAAATATGGATGGAATTGGAATTTGACGTGCATTAGGAAACAATAAATAGCTCTAATTTTTAAGAAAATGACAATTTAATGCGTGTCATTTTCTTAACGATTTTCTCATCACACTGTGTCATAGGCAATCCATTAGAAGACTTCATACTAAATGCGTATTAAGTTACCTAATTGATTTTGCATTATTTTTCTTCAGAACTGAATGAAACATGCTGCAACCATGGCCACAAAACCAAAGCGATATTAAGTTCGAAAGAATATTGCTGTAAGGATATTGATGAAGTTTACGCTAGAACCGGATTATAGATGTGCTTCAAATGAAATGTCTCTAGGAAGTATTTTAATTACGGTGCACATGTTGAAGGAAGTACCTTCAATTTCAGAAGTCTTCATATTTATTACTGGCATTTAGAATTTCACCATTATTTTCAAACATAACTACTTTCGATCTTTTACCATACTGGTAACACACATTAACATATGTACAATTCCATCAGTTTGATTTTAATAATCATAAAACTTCTATACCTTTATTCACTGAGTCGTTTCTATAAGATCATTGGGGAGGCGAAATAGTTCACATTTCTGAAGGCAAAATATAGATTTAATTACGAGGGTAATAAAAAAAAGAACGGAAGACGAAATCAATGAGAATTTATCTTATAATTTCGTTAATTTTCTATATGAGTTAAAAATTAATAAAAGAAAGAGAGTACAAATATTTCAAAAATAAAATTTAAACACATTTTAAGATACAGAAAAAAACTTGTTTTTGTATGAAAAAGAGACCCAGCGAACGTATGAGTACTAAACTTTTACCACGGCGATATAGAACGTATCTCTAAATCCGTGAACTATATTCGTTAACACTTTATTCGGCAGCGAAATGAAACTTACAAAACTTCTCTTTATTTCTATTCAGTGATCAAATATTGAAGAGCCATACAACGTAAAAATTGTAAATTTAATTTAATTGGCACATGTCTTTCATAATTAAATAACACTTCACTTCCAAAAAAAATTCAAAAATAAGCATAAAGAAAAAGAACTCCTGTATTGTTTCATGCGAAACATGAAAGCGTGTACAGAAATAGCGATATGATTTCGAATCTTAAATTAATGCGTTATGAAACCTTAGATTGAACTCTGCTACTAAAAGAAAATCTTAGAATCTTCTGAGAGAGAAGATGAGGTTTCATATAACATTTTCTCTTAAAATGTTAGTGTTGTTTTAAAATAAGCGTGAATCCGAATACGTATTTTATAACAGTTGAAATTTAAATACTTGTTTCGTCATATTTTCTTGAGAAATTCAATTATAAAGCTTCATACTCTGTGCTATTGTTCCTTTTTAAAAACTAAAATAAAGTGACAATTTTAAGTTCCAGGATATGCTTCAGCGCATTATTCGGGAAAAAGCTCGTCTATATAAAATAAATGATTGAATCAAATTTTCCATTCAATTTCAAAATACATGACTTTTTATAGTGTAAGAAATGTAGCATGAAATCGCAGATTAATAGAAAAAACAATTGCACGAACATATTTTCAGTTTACAAGAACTGATTGAAAAAAAAAAGAAATAACTTCTTTATTTTATCTTCATCTGTTTTAGATTCAAAACAAATGAAGAAATGTCTTTAGCTTAAATTACTGAAATGGACTTTCAGTTTACCAAAGGAAATTTTCACGCTATCAGAGAAAAGAACTTGTTTCTCGTGCACGTTTATTAATTGAACTTAAAGGTAATAATTAGAACTACTTATGAACAGTTTGAAATTGCATGACTTGAATGTCTTAAGCAGTTTATTATTGAAGTTTATGCATTTATATGAAGTACTTTTTAACTCTTTTGCGGCAAAGAATTTCCGACATTTTATCTGCCTTTGTGTCCCATCTGGGAAAGGGATGTGCAGATGAACAGGAAACAGGAAAACTATTATCTCTCACTGTATATATATTTGACCTTTCGATTATCAAGCAGTAAACTAGTTTCTGCCATTTCGTATTTTAGAGGAATTTGTGCAATATTCAGAAGCAGTTTGAATTTGATAGACTCGCCCTTTACGACGTGAGCACACCAAATACACTGATTATCATAAATTAAGGAAAAATCACGATTACTGAAATCGTTGCATGTAGAATTTTATGAAACTTACCACATTATACAAATAGTAAGGTATCAAATAACATTGTAAGGTTTATCCTATATTTATTAACAATTATTTTAAGTTTTGTATCTTTCCTATCTTATTCGAATTTCAGCTTACAATTTTCTGCCAGAATGTAAATTCAGAAGCGTAGTAAATGCAAATGAGAAAGAGTGCTATTTAAGTCAATACTTCACCGACGTCTGGAGAGAGAGTCTGATTCCCTAACTAGCGCGCGTTTGCCTTTGGCTACGTTCTCTCTTATTTACTACGCTCGGCCATACCTTAGGCCCTTGCTTGGCTTCGCCGATTAGATTAATACTCAGGGGCCAACTAACTAGGTTTCCGATAGCTTCGGCTATACCTTTCAGATAGCTTAGTTAAGCCAATTTAGTTTAATTTACATTAATTATTATTCAAGTTCAAACACGAGTCGAGGCTTTTAGGAATTGCTTGTAAATATTCTGAAAAATAAAGGGTTGTGAACCCTTCTTACGTGTATTGTTCACACACTTAAGCGATTATTCGCTTGTTAGTGTTCGTGGGGTTTTAAGTTAGAACTTTAAAATTAAATAAATAAAACCCCACAACAAAAAAAGAAATTGCTAGACAATTATGGGAGAATAGAAAATATCACATGTATAAAATGAACAAATCGAAAAGGTGTGAGTTTGCTATAGGAAAAGTACCCCCAATATGGAATATGATCGCCTCTAGAAGCAATACGCCCAACAGCGGCAGAGCGGTAAAAAAGCTGAACACTGGTAGTTCGGTCCGAGGTTCGAATCTCGTGAACGGGCTGGCTGCATGAGCGTTTTCGTGGTTTTCCCCATGTGTAACGTGTATACGAACCAGTTTCCCTTAGAAAGTCCTCCACGAAAGCATCCCTCCCTTTAAGCAGATAGCCCTCGTGTGCTTTGCCATAATTGAATAACCTAGCATAACCTAACCTAGAAGAAATACAGCACATACAGCGATGTGTGATGCTCTGCTTTATCAGTTCCATAGGAAGCGAGAGCCATTTCTCTTGCAAAGTAGTTGCAAGCGCGGCAAGAATCTAATGGGGCTGACTGAGAGCAGCTAGACGTCTCCCTAAAGCATCCGCAAACGTGCTCGATTGGATTCCAGTCCGAGGATCGAGCTGGCCACTCCATGGATATAATTGTTTCCTGTTGAAGATAATCATCTACGATGGGAGCCCTGTGTGGTCTTGCGTTTTCGTCTTGTAACAGGAAAGCATCACCCATTGCCCAGGCGCATCCTTGATGCATACGGGCGCACATGTGCATCAAGGATGTTACCAATATAAACCTGAGCATTCACGGTTCCCATTGGGAAGACATGGAGGTCTGTAAGTCCACCCAAAGAGATGCCATCCCAAACACAGGCACTGCCTCTTCCGTATGCGTCTCTTTCACGGATGTTTGACGAATGATAACGGGTTCCAGGTTCTCTCCATATCAAATAACGTCTCTTATTGCTTTCTAGACTAAACCTGGATTCATCCGTAAAGAGAACAACCCTCCATTGATCAGCAGTCCAGCAGACATGTTGTCGCGCCCACTGCAAACGGACCCTCCTATGCCGTGAGCGGCACGCAAATGCCTGGTCACCCCGCATACGGACCATCTTTGTGAATAATTCTACGCACAGTTTACGTTGACACCAACTTTCCGGTGGCTGCAGCAAAGGAGGATCTAAGAAGAGTCGGAGTATCGGTTCTATTCCTGCGCGCACATAATGTCAAATATCGACCATCGGCGCTCGTCGTAGCAGTTGGCTGTCTTGGCTGAACCTTCTAGATGACGAATCTGCAGTTTGAAATTGCCTCCAAAGTCTATGAACCACATTAGGATTCACATTTAGCCATCTGGTGACTTCTATTTGACTTTGTCCTGCCTCTAGTCTCCCAATGGCTCTCCATCGTATTTCTGCAGGCAAATGCTGCCTGCAAGTCATTGTTACGAATTGGCTATCTTAGATTTCTCAGTCACTATCACAGTGAATGTGGGCTTTCTCTCAAACATGGACTTTCATGCTCCTTGCAGATCACGTATTCCGAGTGCAGCGCCACTAATTTGCATATTACAGTTTTACGCAGCTGATCTTACTTGGCAACATATTCAAATTTTACACGGTTTGGCTGATTTTTGAGGTGGTTATCGCTATTTTTGTGATTGTTCCTTAATTTATGACAACCAGTGAATATGAAAATGATTTTCCTTCCCATTTGAAATTCAAATCACACTTAGTAGAGAACCTAAAAATATTTTTGGTACTTTTGACCAAGGGAAAACTTATTTAACTAACCCTTCGGTACAACAGTGTAATGCCTGCTATTAGAAGAAATGAATTTATTGTTGCGCTACTTACTGCATTTTGTACACATCTGTAGCCTCCTGGTTAAAACTACATTCAGAGGTTCACACGAGATATCTGTTGTTAGCAGAGACAACAGTGTTATGATATGTAATATTTGATAGCGTTAAATAACTAAGATAATGTTGTTGGCTTATAAGGTATTTCTCCCGCATTCTTCGTATGCCTTCGTGGTGTAATGGTGAGCACGCTCGACGCGTAACCGAGAGGTCCGTGGTTGATTCTCGGCGAAGGCGTTGCTCATTTTTCATCTCTCTTGCTTTGAAATAACCAAATGTCTCTACAGGCTTATGATTGGCTATTTCACTAAGGCTGTAATTGCAACAGTAAAGGACGAGAAATCAGTTGATTAGATAATAGAATTCTAATAAAATTATTTGACTCTAAGGAAACAAATCTTCCTCATTATGTAATAAAATCGCTTTATGCAAGTTCAATTATAATAAGACTTCAATCGTTGTTACAAATATTATATCAGCATTCCTTTCAGTTTTATGTTATTTGAATTATTAAATATTATGAATGGTATTTTAAATTATTTTCCTATTAAATATTATGAAGTATTTGTGTAAATAAATTTGACAATAACCATGCACAAATTTAACAGTATTTTCACAAAAATAATAGTTTCTATGCTTCTTTTCCGTGATTGAAAAAATCTTAATAGAATCCATGATATGACATTTATATGTGCAGCATGGAGAATCTTTCTTTCAAAAGCGTAATGTATTACCTACTACCGTGTTTATTTATACAGGATGTATCAATACAGCGGCAACAAATTTTCAGAAGAGATAGATTACAGCGAGATAATGGGAAATCACATGAAAATGCACAGTCGGAAACCCTTTCCTGGCGCGGTAGTGACAACACAAACCATAAAAAGGAAAGGATACAAATATTGAGACAAAACGAATTTTATTATGTTTAGTACAGCAGAAACCAACAAATAAGAACAAAAGCAAACAACGATCGTCATTAAAGAAGGTGTTCGAATTTATGACCTCGGACCGTGATGGAGGCTTCTTCGGCGGATGGGAGATCTGCACCACGAATAGAAGATCGCGTGGAAGATGCATGATGTGTTCCTACATAACGGTCCGGGTCGAAATTTCGAACACCTTCTTTGATGACGATATTTGTCTCTTAATGTTGCTTTTTCTTTGTTTTTGCTGCACTTCGAATAATAACCATGTTTTCTCATCCCGTCGTGTCTTTTCGTTCTTGATTTGTGTGTCGTCACTAACCCGCTAAGAAAGCGTTTCTATCCATGCATTGCTATGTGGCTTCCCTCATCTAGATGTACTCTTTCACTCCTAAAGGTTTGTCATCGTCGTACTGATACACCCTGTATGCTAAAGAAAAACTAGGTTTTTTCTGTGGAAATGAGGCAGAAGAAAATAGATTCAGCAATATATAACGTTCTCTGATGCATAAGAAAAAGTGAATACCATATGATACATAACAGGCAGCTCACCGTGACACCATGACAGACGCATGATGATGAGACACCATGACAGATGTAAATATAAGAAAAAGTGAAAAAATGTTGAAATGTGAAATTAAAAAAAAACATTTAATTATCCTATAATATTATTTAATTAACATAATTTATGAGTTTCTGATTATTGCATCTGAATGCAAATGAAAACAACCTTAGCACAATTCTTTCCATTTGTTTCAAAATTGTTCAACTGGGCACGTAAAACGTTTCCTTAAAAACTACTGTTTTATAAACGGAGAGAAGCTGCATGCCAATTTATATTTAGTATAAATTAAACAATTCAGCTTTTGAAACTATTTTGGAGAAAATTATAAGAATACACTAAATGCATTTTAAAACAATACGCGGCTGACGCGGCAGTTTTCGTATGCATTTATCTATCTTGCTCTAAAATGGTTTTTTAAAAGAAGATTCTACAGCCGTTTTTCAACGTGACTTTACAGGACAGACTTTTCCCTTATTATTTATAATTGATATAAAAACATGTAGAAAAATATATAAGGACTCACAGAGAGACGAATTTCACTAATGGGATGCGCTATCAAGCTAAAATATCAACATCTAAGGGAAATACGACCTTTTTCTTGGAATCAGATGTTAGAGGGTGAAATAGTAATGGCAAATATATAAATTTCAGATTTCGCTTTCTTTCACAGGTACATCCTCATTTTTTTCAAACATAGATTTCATTATCCTGTTACTGTTTTACTTAATTGTAGGGTTTCGAGTTTAACAACATTATTTAAAACTTTAAAATTGTTGCACAGATTATATAACATTTAATATACAATTAACGTGGAGGGACTCATACTGATATGTTCGAAACCACTTTTCCATATTAAAAAAGGCTGACTTAAGGAATCTTATAAAAGAGCATTTAATTAATCAAAAATTTTAATTTTAATTCTCTTACAATTAGCATATTGGAAGACATATTGTGATAAGATAAAGATATATCTTTTGGAAAAATATACCATGTATATCTTTTATTAGCATTATTCATTTATAGTGCGAATATCTATAGTTTTAAAATATTTTATTAAATATATACTCTATAATTTTAAGCTATGACGATACACTTTTCTGTTTGGCTGTGAAAACCCGATTCGTGTTTTTGTCTAAGCCGTATAGGAATTTAAATTTTATGAATTTTTACTTAGAGTATTTTGTGAATAAATTATCGAGATTTAAAGTTATATTTAATTCAATTAATTTCTTAAACGAGAGCCATAATTAACGTAAATATTAGGACAAGTTTTAAAGTGATGTGCAGTTTCCCAAAATTGTTTTTGCATCCTAAGTGCGTATTATATGAAATAAAATTTTAACTTTAATTTAAAAAGCTCTGTAAGTTATTTTAACAAGAAATTTCTTATCTTTATTCTCATGTGCTACAATCTGTTATACTTAAGAATATTTATTGTTGGTTATTTAGTTAAAGACTTTAAATATCCTTCAAACAGATATATGCTATTTCAGACTGCTGCCTACCTATCTCTTTTCATTAACTTTCATGAAACAAATTTGGTTGACGGCGTAAAACACATAACCAGTCCATAACATCGTTTATATCACGAACAATAGATGATATAATATGATAACAATATCCTTGACGAAAGATTTCATAACAATTCCATTTTAATGTCTATCCTGCAAAACCAAATACTTATCTTCTCAATCTTAATATGAATTAATTACCATTTAATATTGTACACACCAAATTTAAAGAAGCAATTCACAAGTTTCTGTTTTTATCCCTTGCTGAATTTCATTATAGCGAGTAGTTATAGTATAGTTTCATTATAGTTATAGTTAGTAGTCATTAACTATATAATGACTATCCTCTTATAACTAGCTTAAAATATTGAAAGACTGAAGAATGCATACCTTCCTACTAGATTAAAACAAATCTCCAGTATAAAAACTAAATATTTCATGCTTCTCATGCCAATTTTATTTTATTATTTAAGTTAATAACAAAGAAATTAATGAATTCTTGTTTACTTGTCTGTTTATAAATAACTGTTTATTGCCAAAGTTTCTGAGTGCATGGAACTAATCAAATGAACATTAATTTTAAAACAATAGATTTTAGAAATTTTAGATAAAAAGAAGATAAAAATGATTACAGAATGATATTACAGATTTAATTCCTAGAATCAAAACCTTTCCTTCATGATTCTTGGTATGTGAAATGCAGGAAACACATTTAACATAGCAAGAAGGCAAGTGAAGCTTATGTGGAATTTACGTAAAATGTAAATGAAGCATAAGCTTCTTTTAAGTCTCAAAATCAACCCTGAAGAGTATTCAACAATTCACAAAATTTAAAACTTTCAGGAATTCGTATTTAAAATAAGACTTCCTGAGTTTAAATACGTAGAATTTTAAACTTTATCGTACACATTACATAGTGAAATTTTATAAAACATAAAAACAAAATTATCTGAACTGAGACTTTTGAGTGATAGTAATTCTAATGCATTTTAAATCTCATGATAATCCTAATATCTTCGAGTTCAGAATTACTTTAATAGGTTGAATTAAAACAAATTTAGCTGAAGATCGAAATAAGATCAGCTCCTTAAAAATTGTTCCATTATCGAATAAATGGGGATATATCATCTCTTCATAAACTTGAAAAGTGAATCTGATCAGAGATAAAAAATATCTTTTGACTAAGAATCTTACTTCTTCCTTTAAGTAAACATTTTAGTTAGTTACTCTTCGAATTCATTTAGCATTCCTTTAGAGCTGAACTTCTGCCGAAAGTTCTGCGTTTTGCTTATGCAGAAACATGCTTTTAAAATTTGGTTGAAGAGTGAATGGTTACAAAAGAGAAGGAACGAAAAGAAGGCACTGACGTTCAAAACTAGTTAATGGAAAAGATTTGAAGCGTTCATTACTGACGTATATGTTAAAGCTTGAAATCTAAAAGTATGACCTACATTCATTTAGGTTAATTTATAGACTTCATTTCTAATAAATAAAAATATATAAACAAAGTAATTAAAATATTAAAAAGAAGGCAAAAATTATAAACTTTTGATGCAAAATTTATGATACCGAAACACGTAGGAATTATGATGTTTAAATAAAATTAACAACCTAATTCCAAATATGCGATATGATATATATTACATTATATTATGTAATTTTTCAAATTTGATGGTATTTATATTGCTTGAAAGCATATTTACTAAATGGTATTTCACTAGGAATTACTTCCTAAATGTCAGGAAAATGTCCTGATTGCAGTCAGGTTATAGAAGCAGAAAGTGAAGTACAACAACCTATGTCTTCTACTGATAAATTATAAATATTGCAAGAAATTACAAATTGATGATGGATTAGCTATCGAAAATAACGCTTTAGGCAGTCTGCCCTTAAATTTAGAGTTATCGAATTCAAACTCTCTAAAACAAGACATCTAGTTCAACGTCACCTAATCACTATAATAGGGGCTTTGACGTAAACTCAACTAGCATCGGAATCGATAGAAACTGTGGTCACTACTTTTCGTTTTCTTTTTCCCGCGGACAGAACAGCCGATTCGCTTAGGAAAACTACTTTTCAGCCCGTTTAAGTTCTGCTGACGATTATAACTATTTTTAGAGATCTTTTAGGTCATGTTCCCCGATATCTGTCTTTGCAAGAATCTACGAACTAAAAAAGTCTCGCCATTATTAACTTTTAACGATCACATCGGCTTTGGTGAACGAAAAGCAAAGCGGAGTTTTTCTCCATTAAACATGAGTTACAAATAACCTTAGCTAGCACAACGTGATGTGAATCTAAGGAAAGGTAGGGATTCCTTAAAATTAAATATAACTCTTTTTAAAATTTAAAATAATCGACAAGCCATTCTCTGAACAATTATATCGTAGAAGAAAGCATATCAAAACAGTTTTGTACGTGAATAAAAGAACTGTTTAGAAAGTACTTTATTTAAAACACGGCGTCGTAACTACTGCTAACAAAACATTTAATTTAAAAAAGAAGGCAACAAATAACATTGTTAAAGATAAAGGGCTTCTTTAAGCACGTGAATTAATGTAAAATATTTTTCAACATGTCATTTCTCATCAGAATTGCGGTTGATGAAATTTATTGTAGTTGTGATTATAAATCTATAATCATTATTTATTTGTAAAGTAATATAGTCATTAGAAGCGTGAACTGACAATAAACTAATTTCAATTTATCTCAAGCCTTTAGTAAACTCGGCTTTGGATTACTTTATCATTAAGCATGGTATTTTACGGCAATGCATTACTAGATCTGATATCTGAGTTTTTTTTTCTATCTTAATTACTCTGTTATCGATTCCGAATGGTTAAGTATGAACTTTATTAAGTGTTAAAAATATACTTCTTTTATCATTTTGTGAGGCAGAGGGATAATAACAACAGCATAAACTTTATTATTTCAAATCTCATAAAAATATCCTACCTTAATTTTTCTCTAAGAAATTACGTAAAGGATCTGCTTAAGGTTATCATTATTTTTATTTATTTAAATGTTTAGAATTGCTGGCAAAAATGTTTTGAAAAAGATTTCTCAAATCCTCGAAATCAATATAATGCAATAAATAGTAAACTGAATTTATGCAGTTCTATAAGTGATTTAGAAATTTATAAGAAACACAAATCTTCATAAAACGAGTATACAAAATCAACAGAAGCAATCATTCCCAGCTGAAATAAAAACCTATATTTATCCTTATTATTTACATTTAAATTTTTTTAATTTTCTTAAAGTCCTAATAAAATGTCCTTGCCCTTCATTTATTTACACACCTTCCATTAATTAAACAATCTAATAGTTCTTTGTATTGCGTGTTACAGAGCCTCAAAATTTTGAAGAATTACATGTTCTTGTAGAAAAACTGAAAAAGCTATTGCATAATTTTTAGCTACACAAATCTAGTTATTTGATGACCAATGATCGATTTAGTCATTAAATAACATAAAATGTAAAATTAACCTATCGAAAAGTAACAATGAAAACTCGCCATATAAAATTTCAGTAATATCAACTAAATTAATCACTTAATAATTAATAATAAACAGTTCTCTGCTTAAAACACAATAAATTAGCATAATAAGTTTGGAATTTAAGTCTAAAACCAAATATAGATCATATTTTATTTCTTGTATGATTTTTAAAATCTATAATTTCTTTGCAGTTATGGTTTAGAAACTTATGTAAGTGAACTGCAGCAGTTAACTTCGTAACTGTTACTTGATAACATGAGAGAATTTAGCACAAATAATTTTCATTTTGAAGACAACGCTGAATAGACACAAGCCCATAGGAAAGCCCTTGTTATCTATTATGGAAAGAAGCTGGTAAAAATCATTTTAGAATGGCACCAACAGAATATAACTGTTGTTCATATGGAAGGGCAGGAACGCATGACATGAGTAGAAAAAGGAATCAAAACTGTAGAATTTTTCTTGAGAAAAAGTGCTTTTACTCTAATAAATTCTGACTTTAACGATAAGGGTACAGGTGTATTTAAATTTGTGATATGGATGCAAGTACAAATGGAGTTTACATATTTTTACAATTGTTTCGAGGCCGTTTAATTAACGTTTAAAATGCAAAAAGTACTTTTTAAATGTTCAAACGGATATCCTTTTTTACTGAACTATAATTCTTATCGGAATTTTCATGATAAAACGTTTGTCGTAAAATTTGCAGGGGAATTGATTTCGGTTACTTTCCAGAGTCTATGAATAGTGGTGGGTTTGCTCTTAGAAAGAGCTCTTTTCAAGAAATGAAAAGCAAAATAAGTCATAGGTGAAACCTAGAAAATTTTGCAGGAATAAATTGAAATACCTGTATTTTTAGAAGGAACGGAATGATACTTTTCGAAGTATGACCTTGTTGCTTTGCCATAATAATGTTTCGTTCATTGAAAGTAATAAGGATAAAGAAATGGGATTTTTTCTACAAATATCGGACTTAAAAATCTATTTTTCCACTCTACTTATTTTAAATTTCTTATTGTAAAAATATTCTGCGGAAGACATAAACCCCTTATTCAAACTTTTTTTACATAGCTGGAACTCGGCTTGTACCATTTTTCTCTTTATATTCGGTCATAAATACACCTTTCTTACTGAAGTCATTTAGGTAATCCCATTATTCATCAAGGATGACAGGGTATGCCCACACATCTTCTGATAAATAATTTTCATGCAGTGTTCTGCAAATCTTTCTGCATTGAGCTACATGCCTTGTTAAAGGCAGGTGTATATTTCTATTAATTTTTATTTGCTTTTTAAAATTGAAAAACCTTGGCTTACTACTTTATTTAGAATTGCTGCAATTGTATTTAAAGACTGTGCAATTGATTTTCGCATTGGAGGAATTTCTTTTACTATTAGCATTATAACTTTACAAACATAAAAGCATTACGTGCCTTTTTCCGGTATTCGTTTGGAGCCTTGTGTCCGTGTAGAAGAAAAATGGACAGTTTTTCCTTTCCCGATTAATAATGTTACTTATTTTGCACTCAGAAAATTTAATGCAATGCATTTAACAACGTTTTTCAATTATGGAACAGGAATATTTCTCTTCGAAAATCGTAACAGCCTGTTCTTCAATCCATGCTGTTTAAATGCGACATTTTAAAAGAAGAATAAATTTAAAAGAAGTAAACAATGTTTTTCGTTTCAAATAATAAGCTGCTGCCAGAAAGGTGTATTCCAAAACATTTGCTTTTTTCAAACTTCCTAATCGAAATTATTATAAAACTATGTAAATGTCCTCTGTAGTTATGTAATACTGATGCTGTAGCAAAATCATCTCTCAAAGAACGAGGTAATCATGTCTGTTGTACGTAGATATATGTAAGTAATTTCTAGCCATAAATATGCATTATCATCTTTAAAAAAAGTTTTTTTTTCGCAGTAAGTTGAATGCTATTCGAACTGTAATTGAGCCACTGACGTTCAAAATTATTCTGTAACTATTTATTCTTTGCAGACACAAATTACATTTATTGTGAAAAACATATTGCGTTGCATATTAAAAGAAAACTAGAATCATGTTTCATCATAATATAAAATTTACATTAAGATAACTTAAATACATAAAACTAAGATAATTTGACTAAGTCTGACTGCTTGTATGCGTTAATTTACGCAAATGATTTTGTTTGTAACTTTTTGGAATCTG
>KK119346.1:201084-218018 GCA_000611955.2 Stegodyphus mimosarum | reverse complement strand
ATAATCATTTTATTAAATTATCTAATTTAATTTATCTATATTTAATTATTGTGAAAATATCTCGCTAATAGTGAAGCATCATAATGAGAACTAAGAATAACTTTTAATATGTCCTTTGTCCAGCATAAATAAACTTCATTTATCTACCAGATAACGTTTCATAGGAAAGAATGATCTTTACATTTTCTCAAGGAAAGTAAATAGTTAAATTCTTTCTACGTAATTTCCATTCTCAATAATATATATATTACATAAGTTATATTCTATGACAAATTTCCGCTTTCAACTTACGTCTTTTCAGACACCACAGAAATTTTGCAAGTCATAACGTTTTAAACAATAAAACTAAAATCAGAATGCATACTATATGCTTAAGAAGTATGTGGCACAGAATTTAAAATTATTTGAATGAGACACGAATTATCTCACTGGGCTTTGAATCTGGAATGGTTAGGCTAAAAATTGAAGACTAAAGAAGAGAGCTATCCAAACCGGTGATTCATAGAGTATTCGAGGATCCCTTTCATGTGATGTGAATTTTAATACCCCATTAACCAATAACTTGCATGATACTTTTGTCGCACACTCGAAAATGAAATTTTATTTTTTAAATACTCAAGAACTTTTCAGTACTCAGTTACAGATCCCAAGGAGCCAGCGGATCACAGTTTCATAAACCCCAAAAATTTTAAGCTGCTTTGTATGCAACAATTTCAAGTGTCTTTGAATTTTTTTAACTCCATGAGCTGCTCTGTTTGAATTACAAAATTGCGCATACTGCTTCACGCAGGTTGTGTTTCAATGTGCACATTGTTGTAATTTATTTAAAGAATAAACTGATTTCCCACATGTTATCCAAAACTTATCGGTAGGGTTTCTGTTAATTAATGCTGGAATAAATACTATTCTTTACGTTTTCGAATGTTTTTCCAGATAATAGTTTACATATGTATTCTTAAAAATATTCAGTAGTTCAGTTTACTTCATTAAATTCTTTTTGACAGGACAGCTGTTTCTCTTATAAAGGTTTACTGATACTTTCATCCAGTCCATCAATCTGATGGAATGAGTAAACTTAAACACGTATGAGTAAGTGCTACCATTAACAAAAGCGTAAAACCTCATGATTGTTTTAAGGACCCCATGTAATTAAGGACCTGTATTTTCTGGGGAAAAAACTTGATTAAAAAAGTAATGAAAAAATTTCCTAATGCTTACAATTTTAAATGAGTGTTACTTCAAAAACGGAGTTCCAGAAGACTTCAATTAAAAATATAAAGAAGGGAAAAAGCAAATGTATGCAAACAGATTACATACTAGTTATTTTTTCTTTCAGCTACCTGTCTGTTTAAAACTTTTCTCATGACACATTAACAAACTTATCAGGTGACGGTTGACATTGAATGCGTAATTCGACAAATATAAATGTGTGGAAGAAGCATACGCCAAGGCAAATGACAAAGCCGAATATTTATCAATTTTTCACGAAGATTTTTTATTTATTCATATATGTTTACTTCCATCATTATTTTCAAGTTCTTGAAACTTACCTATGCTTTTAAAATCTATAAAATATATAATTTTACAGCAGATAACTTAATCTCTTTGCTTCAAAGAAGAAAAAAAAACTTCGCATGTTAAAACAGAAAGCAGATATTTAATATCAGCATTTCAAATTGTATGTTAACTAGAACACTGAAACATAAATTTTACAATTTATTAAATCTTTACTGATAACTCTGAGGAAGCGTAACTCATATTTTAAATCATCTGGTGCAAGAATGTGTCCTCAAGCATAGTTATAAAACTGAAATTAAGAAACCTTTGAAAGAAATACATTATTTATACACAAAACTTGCTCTTGCTATATACGCTTTCAAATCAAACATTTATAAACCTGCATCAAAAGAATGAGCTCACCAATCGAGTATCTTAAATGACATACGACGCATGCCTCGCGCAATCGAATACGTGTATTTGTCAATACAATTCACCTTACTTCTCGTTTTATACAAGTGAGAGAACCCATCACTCACACCAGTGGGTCCAGAAGAAAAGAAATGAAAGGGAAGAAACATAAAGTCTCCCACGTGGCAAAAACTAAATAAAGTGAAGCGGAGTCACGTAGAGCGGTGCTCCGATTCGAGCAGCGACGTGAATGCCTCCGTTCCTGTATTCCCATTTGGGGATAAAACGTGCCAACAGGAAACTCGTTCACATGATTTTTCCAAAGGTTTGTAAGAATGGTGGTAAATTGGAAGAAATTTAAGGAAAACAGTGTGGTGGGGTCACACAGTGGGTCTAAAATTTGCTACTGAATTAAGATTAATAATTACGGATAAATTGGACGAAATTTGTAATTAAAAAATTATTTAGTTGAATTGTTTTGGGGAAGAAGACGGGATACAACAGCAGTTAATTTAACAGCCATGTAGTGAAGAGATTTTTGTACTAAAATTTCTATGCTTCCAAGATACATTATAATTTTCCATAAACTTAATCTATGAATAAAGTTATTATGAACTATACCAAATAATCATAGTAATCCAAACTGCATTCTCATTTAATGCAAAATAACTAACGCATTAAACTACAGCTAGAATTTGTTAAACCTGAAGATTTAATTTATTTCATTTTGAAATGTTAAAACAGTAATCAGCTTTATTGTTAATATTTGTAAACGATGAAAATATATAGCTAAATATATTCAAACATTTTGATTATATTTCAAAGGATGAATTTACTTATCTTTCCCAAGAATACTCACCTACCCATATGCGTATTGCCAACTTACCTACTTACTAATATACATACCTACACAAACTTTAACTGTCAATCTAGCCTATAATTCAAAGCGCCGAATAGGAATTTCTATTCTTGAAAGTTCTAATTAGAAACCTCTGCTCATGAAGCATAACCACATATTGTCGATGAACATATTTACCGACGCTTCGCGCTTGCAGATAAGATTGATTGATATAATAATTTTTGATTGATATATCATTTTTGACTATTACGCAGTTAAAGTTATATCGATTACGGTTATATCATTCGTTAACGTGATATATCATTTTACTCCGTGACTGATGTAACCATTTTAATAAATTTCTGATTGCGTGATAAATAAGTCAAATTTGTATGA
This sequence comes from Stegodyphus mimosarum, assembly GCA_000611955.2. Classification (NCBI taxonomy): domain Eukaryota; kingdom Metazoa; phylum Arthropoda; class Arachnida; order Araneae; family Eresidae; genus Stegodyphus; species Stegodyphus mimosarum. The sequence continues at coordinate 214,876 of KK119346.1, read as the reverse complement.
CGGAAAATTCGTGAAAATATGTCCTGCATTTGTTAAATGATGTTTTAAATCTTCTAGTCTGTTTAAAGCCACATTTACAAGAAAATGGTGTTACGCCTAACAAACATATAAATTAATCTTTGAGAGAATAAGTAGAGAGATACAACGATTGCACATATATGAGTCTAAACTATTTGCTATTCATAATGTTTACTCATAATGTATAGATTTAGAAACAAAATTTTAATCATCTTTGAAACAGGTGTCTAATTTTGTCCTAACAGTTCAAGAAAAAATTCCGAAAGCATAATATAAAGTCATCATAACTATGTTGCATTGAAGAAATAATCCTTAATATGGTCATATAGTCTTATTAGAATCGCACAGTTTGTAAGGAAATCAAAGTATACGCACTTAAGTTACGAATTCAGACTGACTTTTTACTGTCAATATGCCAAAAATTTCCTCGTCCACTGATTCGTTACCGCTCAACAAGAATATATATAATATATATATATATATATATATACAATCTTCTGGGAATAATTCAAACAGAACTTCGGAAGGAGGTGATACCTACGCATAGATTCAAATATTTATAACCAAAACAAGATTCGGATTCGAATATCAGACATCATAAAATAGGTTCAAGTTTCTCAAACGAACAATTTAACCAAACGACGCTTCAAAATCAACCTTTTGAAAGCCGGAATATATTCTTTTTGACTAATAGAGAAACCAGAGCACAATGTTTTTTAGTTCAGGCGCCATTGTAGAGAAATTAGGTATTCAGAAGCAGGAGAGATGAAACAATTGAGCTATTGCCTCGCCGGATCTTGAACCACGGACCTCTCGAAAACGCATCAAGCGTGCTAGTACACAACAAACGCACGCCAAGAAGGAGGAAGAAATACCTTATAACGTGAAAAAAAATAACTCTAATGTTAAAAAAAATTCTATTTAGTTAGAATTCAATGTATTGTTGTCTTCGGCTCTGATTTTAATTTAGAGCTATTTATTGCAATAACATTCAAATTATGATATGTATCATCAATAAATTATTCTGAAGCGCCATAAACGTAGCAATGAAATAAATCATGTGGGATCAATTTCTTTCTGTTTAATGAGATATTAATGCAAATAAATGAATAATATTATTTTCATTACAACAGAAAATACATTTTGAGGTCATTGAACTTCTTTTTTTTGCACTTCGTCTCCTTTCTAGCTTTTTTCGTCGCTCAAATTTATTGGCCTTAATTTATTTAGCAGGTTATGCTTCTTATGAACAGCGTCTTAGTATGTACTTAAGGAGTTATTTTCACTCATGACTTCTTAGTTTCGAGCATTACAGCATACAGGAGAAATTAATTAAACGAGAATCATTCCAGACAGAAAGAATTTTGAGTAAACAAAACAGAGTACTTATAAACGTATAATTATAAATAATTCTTCTCTCAGTCAAATATTACACGAAGTCAATGATAAAGTTGCTAAAACTGCAGTGTAGTCATGATAAAAACAATAATGAGCACTTACTGCTATTACATATTTAAACTCTGTGCGGATAAATGATGTGATGACGAGAATATTACTGTGCAGATTTATGTATCATATATATATATTTGAATTTAACAAAATTTCTATTCGTAAAAAGCAATTAAAAGTAATAATTACAAAATATTTTTTAGAAAACAAAATATAAATATGCCTAGTATTTTCGCGCATTATGCTGCTGAAAAAATATCAGTAAGAACATAAGAAGACATATAAATTAAAGATTTTAAGAAATTTAGAATTTAGAAATTTAGAAATTTAGAAGTTTTGCAAAAAGAAGAAAATTGAAATTCATAATTAATAAGTTTCAAACAATCCTTTAAATGCAACAAGGAATTTTTAAAGGTTGTTAAAACCAAAACTTTTAAACAAGCACCCTCCAAATCAAATTTTTTTTAATTTAAAGAAATATAAAAAATCCCAATAGAATAGGAATTTAGTCGACTTCAGTGTCACTTCATCATAGGAAAGGAACATTGAAACCAACTGAAATCTCTCTTCTACAAAAGCCCTTGCTTTTCTGTGTCCAGAATTAGCCGATGAACCATTTCAAAGTATTTTAATTATAAACGTTCACCTGAAAATTCTGGCCCTTTCCCAAAGCAAGGAAAAGATTCTTAAATAAATTTAAATTAGAATCTAATATCTAAAAAAAATAAGAATTTTTGTTCATCGACTAATTCTGGATACATAAAACCAAGTGACACTGAAGTCGATTGAATTCCTATTCTATTGGAATTTTTTTAATATCTTTAAATTTCAAAAGCAGTTTTGAATTGGAGTATGCTTGCTTAAAAATCTTGGTTTTAAAAATCTTTAAAAATTCTTTGTTGCATTTGTAGGATTTTTTGAAATTTATTAATTATGAACTTCAATATTCGTCTTTGTGAAAGGTAGTTCTAAATTTCTTACTTTATGTCTTTATATCTCTCTCTCTCTCTATATATATATATATATGTTGGCGAAATAAGCGCGCCTGTTTTAGATATTTATATGATTTCAAGCCGCAAGCTAACGAAAGTTGTAATTAAACCGTTTCATAACGAAGTCGTCCGAAACGTCCAAACATTGAGAGATCGCTAGGGTACCCGAACTTCTGCTTCCAATTTTTAAACTGGTGTTTCCCCCAGCGCACTATTGCATGGGTTACTGGCTTCGGGAGTTGTAAAATGATATGCCAATCGTTCTTTCAAAACGACCAAAGTAGCCTTCTTATTTGAATGCTCGTTTTCTCTGTCCTTTATTTAGCGTCAACTTTTACTAATTAGTTCTCGCAGCTGAAATCTTGTCCTAAACGGAAACTGCACACAGATCCCCAAGAAAGAATTAATAACTTCACTTAAATAGGTGATCGTTAATGCTTTAATATTCTACTTTGCGCGAGGGGGGAAGAAATTCCATGCCAGCATAAATTCCTATATATAGGTGTTTGAAGGAAATAACTCTGGGACTATGTTTATGCGAAAGAGTTAAAGTTTTGATATTAAAGACAGATTACAAGTAGTTGAAAGAAAATATATGGTACTATTGCCTCCCAAAACGAGTTATATGTCAGGAATTATTGTATTTGCAAATCAAATATATTTGCCATTGCTATTTCGAAACAGAATCATACATGACAGGAGCCTTTGTGCCTTTCAATGTTATCTGTGAAGAAAAATAGTGGCATTACTTTCAAAACAAATTTTAATGACAATACTCGAGAAGCATTCTAGAAGCATTTCTTTCTTTTCTGATTCTGTTCCTTTCGCTCGATGTTTATACGAATTAAGATTCTTAAAAAGTACTTTAAGAACATATGCATTTTAAAAAATTTAAAATGATTTAAAATTAAATATATCTGCTTGCAATATCTGAAAAAGAGTAGCTTTTGAAACAGTTGTAAAAGTTAAGCTACACAAAAAACTGTACAAAATTAATACCTTTATGTGCATGTTTCAGATAGGATTGGAAAAAATAATCTTACAGTTTCGAAATAATTGATGAGACTAGAAAATTTTGTATTGGCGGCTATAAACAGAATCAACTAATTACTCAATTATTTAATATTTAGATTTCGAAATAAAGAATTATTCGAAAACATCCACTGGGTTCATTTGTGAAGGTACATATTTCTTTATTGAAATATTGCAACAAATATGTATTTTTAAAACATTTGCTAGTAAAAATATGTAAAAATTCCAATTTTCTCTAAATGCTGGAAAATATTAATAAATTTGTCATTACACTGAGGAGAGAATAAAACAAATAGAACATATGTTGTAACGAAAATTATTTTTTACGAAAAATTTAAGCTTCTCTAAGCTGGAATCAAGAATGAGTATGGGTCATATTTCTCATTATTTCAACTTGGAGATCTCACTCAAAAGATTGTGAGCAGTTTATAAGTATTATAAGTATAGAAATTCTGCCTGAACAATACAAATTTTGCCAATGATTTGACATAAGTTTATTAAGGCGTAATTAGGAAAATAATTCTAGCAATCGCTCAATATAAGTATTATCTTCAGACCATAAATCTGTTTAGCTTGAGTAAACATTGTGCTACAGAAACCTTGGGTGTCGGTTCTTCTCGAATAATATAAAACAGCGTGGTGAGGTCAATGTCTTTGATTCATATGTCTGATCAGGTAGTTTTGAAAGAGCGTAATCTTGTCTGTCTATTGACTTTGCCACCATTTAGTTCAACTCTAGATTGAAGAAGGATGTCAGCAGCTTGCGAGCCAAGTGACTCTCGCGATCTTCTGATGTAGCTCACATTTTACATCCAGACTTGTAAAGTCAGGGATCAAGAAAGGAAAGTCGAATTCCAGTTATGCCACAGAGGCCCAGCCGATGCGCTGTTTTACATTAGGTGTTGCTCTCGATGTTCCACGCATTCTTTAACATTCTACTCAATGAACAACATTGTACTCAATATTCCAAGCTTCATCATTGCAATGGGTTGCTTAAAACTGAAATACATGTTTCGTTTTCATTCGCTTATCAGGATAATGGTGGTTATTATAGAATTTATTTTTAAAGTTACATTGAAATGTTAGCGTTTAAATCATACAAAATTACAAATTAAAAAAATTTAATATTTTCTTTTCTTTTTGGAGCTAGCCCTACCTAAACAGCAGTTTTTAGAGCATTAATTAATGATTTCGTACATTATTAACAGCTTTTTAGTAGCCATACCAATGTTCAGTTTTCTTAATACGATGCCTTTGCAAAATACTTTCTGTTAGCCCAGGAAAGCGTTAGCCCAAAACCGCTATTGCTGTAGAAATGACATTTTGCGTCGAATCACTAAAAGCGTTGAATCTGTAGAGACGTTAGTTATTTAGAAGAAGGAGAGATGAAAAATGAGCAATGCCCTTGGCAGGACTCGAATCACGGAGCTCTCGAATACGCGCCGAGCATGCTGACAACTGCATCACGAAGACATGCTAAGAAACCGGGAAAAATACCTTATAAATCACTTTTCAAATTGTTGCTACCAAATATTATAGTCATGTATTATATTTAAAGAAATTAAATAATGAAGAATCTGCATGAATGTAGGTACGGTTGTCGCACTGTGAAAAAACAACGGTATCTAGATCCATAAAATTTTGAATAAAGCAGTCCTTCACCCGGATAGGCACTTGGAAGCCGAATTTTGAATTTCATATTTGTTTTATTATCTATTTCATATTTTGTAAAACTTTAACGAATTTTTGATTAAGAAACGCAAGGATTTCAAAGCGAGCAGCTACAATATTGTACGGAATAAAACATTTTTATTACCAGCTCAAGACTGTCTATCGGAACTTCTAAAGCTACGCTGGTTTTAAATATTTTTAACCAAAGAGGGTTAGCCCAAGTGCTCTCAAAACGTGTATGTGTGTGTAAATGAAAATAAAATGCTCCTTTAGGCGTAGTGTAAAATATGAAAGCTTTAGATTTTTTAATTTATTTTTCCTTTCAGGTTTTATTATCCACATACACACTCAAAACTGTGAAGCTTTTAACTTCTTTTTATTTCTTCTAAAAAAATTCACATGAGTAAGATCAACTGGACTCAACATGCACAATACCTATAATAAATTCAATACACTCGCAATTAACTAGAGGCAGATGAACAGACAACAAAATGTCACAATGAGATATTTTGTTGCTGGTTCCTTTTATTTCTCCTTCCTTTTATTTTTTCAGTTCTGTGTAAAAAGGAATTTACTTTATGTACTCTGAAACAAGTAATAACATGTAAACGCGAGTCCTAGACCCTGAGGCTGAAACTCCCTCTGCTCGTTTGAGAAGTAAATGTCGCTGCATTTAGTATACATTCTTTTTCGGACCAAAACAAATTCTTTCTGTTGAGATTGTGAAGCAATCTGGAGAAATTCCAGGCAAAAGAGAATGAAACCGATTACAATTATGTTTCTGAAAAAATAAATATTGTCAGTCTCATATGCTAGAGCTCAAAAGATTTTTTTATTGGTAACATTGATATCCTATACAATGTTAAGATAGAAATTTTTAGTCATACTTTTATGACGCTGCGATTTCACATTTTAGTCATTTTGTTTATTTTACCTGAAGCTTTACTATTCATTATTTTTTCGGAATAAAATTTTACGAGTCAATTTTATTTCCTTTAGTAAAGAGGTTTTTTTTGTGTTTGACACCTTATTTTTCTTTCTCATTATTCTTATGCGTTTACGCATGCAATATATATGCATCTGAATAATAGCATAACAGATGAGAAAAATTCTGAATAAAAATAATTCAATATCAATATAAGAATATACGTCCAAGTAAAATCAACATAAAACTATTTAGATTAGACAAGTAATGCGAACAAATAAGAAAGAGAATTACATAAAATAACAAAGAAAATTTCTGAAATGCTTCTGATTTTAGCGGTCGTTCAAGTTATATTCCTTAAGTTATATTTGTACTCATTAGCAGGGAAATGCTTCAATTCATATACGAAGAAATAAAGTATCGCTTAGGCAATAGGCACACTAAAATACAAAGAGTAGCGAAAAACCTGATACTGAGCGTTCCTAATATTATGATTAAAACTGGAAATATTTTACTTTATTCTTTATTTTATGTATAATTGTATCATTTGAATTAGTTTTGAATTTTTTTTAAATTTGATAATCATTTCTAATAATTTGATCTTATTGTTACATTATCTTAAAAATAGGACGTGTCTAAAAAGGAAAATAAATAAACAAAACAATATGTAGGTTTTAACGGTGGCCCAGACGTGTTTGTTAAGGTTTTTCACACCCTCTTTGTGAGCTTACAGTCAGCTTGACGGATCTTAACTTACTTCTGCTAACCCATTTTTTGGTCATTTTAGCTTTATTCGTTTTCTTCGTAACTTACGTCACCTACAATTCACCAACAAATCACAAACCTTTTAAAAGCGGAATAGCAGCATATGTCTAGAATAACCGATGCAGTGTTCAGCTTTGGCAGAGTATCCATAATTAAACTTGAAATTTCCCAGCAATCTATAGCAAAACTATGCAGCAGAATTGCATGAAAGTTGGGTAATGGCAGAATGAAATGATAGGAATTTTATCGAGCCCCCCCCCATAAAAACAACGAGTTTCAAATACCACCACTAAATGGTGCTGTGCAACGTAAGCTATTGCCCCATATGCGAATGTCGTAACCATAGTAATCCTGTACGCGCACAGCAACCCTATAAAGATGCGAGAAGAGAACCACAGTTATACTCGATTCCAACTCAAGGAAGATGACGTTGACTCTCCAGGATCGTGCTTTACTGGTGAAAATTTTTACCAAAACGGAGACTCAGCAACCTAAACTTTGCGGAAATTTCGGTCTTTGTAGCGGTTACGAAACGGTCCACTCACTAGTCAAGGACTGACAAACATGATCAGGAAATTTGAAGCAACGGGATGGGGATTCAGCCAGGAAGGGTATGAAAGTGTGTTGCAGCACAGGTACTGGATGATGTAGCGACGCAAGCGGAAGAAGACAGATAGCAAACCATCCGCAGCACTAGTGTTCGGCTTATTGCAGCATCTATTGACCAATCTCCTTCCACGGTTCATAAGATTCTTCAAATGATCTCACGCTACTATCCGTATAAACTGTCGCTAGTGCAGGAGCTGTTACCAGTTGATCTAGATAGTCGACAAACTTTTGCGTTGTGGTTTCTTGCGCGAGTTGAGCTCCAGGATGAATGGATATGGAACATTTTGTGGACCGACAAGGCCCCTTTTATGTGGAAGGTGCTGTTAACACGTACAGTTGCCATATTTAGGCTGCTACAAACCCACATCAATTCCTACAAATTGCATTACACTCTTGGCATGTAATAGTTTGGTGCGGGTTTACTGCAACCTTCATTGTGGGCCTGTTTGTTTTCCAAGAGCACAGTGCCGCAGGGCCTGTGACATGCACCGTCACCGGTCATCGATACGCTTCATTATTAGAGCAATCCGTTATTCCCTCTCTTCAGACAAGGCGATGCGATGCAACCACAGTGTTTATGTAGGATGGGGCTCCTCGCATCCTGTTGTGTCAAATCGCCCGTTGTGTGAAACAAGTGCTCCGCTGCCATTTAGGTGACGACAGAATCAACAGCTGGAAATTTCTTACAAGTTGGCCTCCTAGATGCCCCGACTTGAATCCTTGCGACTTTTGGCTATGGGGATACCTCAAGGCTATGGTCTACCGTGATCCCATCACATCTCTATCCGACCTTAAAGAAAGCATAGAATGCCATGTGCGTATCATTCCACAGTCCATGCTGCTTTCAACAGTCGAACATGCGATTTAACTCTTCCAGATGGTAGGAGACAATGGAGGACATCATATCGAGCATGTTTTGTAAACTTTTGTACATTATTTATATGTTCTCAATAAACCTATGATACGCCACCTAGGGGTGGTTTTTATAACTCATTGTATTTTATTATTCTATAAAACTCCCATCATTTCATTCTCCCGTTACCCAATTTTCATGCAATTCCGCGGTACAGATTTTGCTACAGACCGCTCGCAAATTTCAAGTTTAATTATGGACACCCTATATTTTTGCATTTCTTCAGTGTTTCTTCTATTCATCATATCAATATTCAGTTTTCTTAGTAACATGGCTAACATATCTTTTTGTCTTTTATTACTAACCCTTATCTGTTAACTTTATTAAATAACACGTTCTTAGCACTCACATCGCATAAAAAAGTGTTTATTAACAGCATATATGAGTGTTTCCGATAGAGTGTCAGAGACTGCCATACGTATTTTTTTATTCACTGCATTATTTCTTTAAAAAGGGAAAAACGTATACAGTGATTTAAATCAGTATATCTAATATAATTCCATAAAAATACTGAATATTTTAAATTAGAAATCTAATGATTGTAATACACATTTATTTAAATAAATCCTATAAAAAGCAGAAAAAATATTTTTAAGCATTGTGTCTCTTACTTTTAAATCACTTAGTTTATTACTCAATAAAATTTCTCATTACTCATTAACATTTGAATGTACCTTAGCCTTTAATGAATGACAACACGCTGGTGCTTGGAAGATAAAAGTATTTTATTTCTGGTACATATAATTAAGTATTCCACTTGAGGCAGTGGCAGCACATTGTTTTCATAGGGCCGAGTTTGTTAGTTCAAACTAAAAGATTATGTTAGATCTTACGTTTATCCAAATGGCAACAGTTTCGCGGCTGGAGAGAAAAATGCTTTATTTTGAACAGTGTTGCCGCTGCTTACTTTCATATCATTGAGTCTGTTAATCAAAAAATCATTAAAAGTTTTACAAAACATGATATAAATATAAAATCAAATTCGAAATTCAAAATTCGGTCTTCTAAGTGCATATATTAGGGTGGAGGACTCCCGGTGGATATAACCCCAAATCTGATGCCTCTAGGTACTAACATTGTTTCACACTGCGATAACATACATTCATGCATGCACATTTTTTATTATTTCGTTTCTTCAAAAATAATACAGGGCAATAACATGTGGTGGCAACAATTTGAAAAGCAGTAAGCTGTGTGTAGTGAACAAATGCAGAATACCGTATTGAGACTAATAGCTGCTTTTGGGCTAATAAAAAATTTGTATTGTTTCATTTATTTATTTTTATAAAATACCTATAACCTCTGCGGATAAACTATTACCTCTTAGTTTATAAATTATTAGCTCTCGGTTTTGATTTTCATTTACATCTTTGCTGCGCTACTGTCTTGTATATAAACTTATTTTAGTAATGAATCCAGTAAAAGTTCTCAACAAATCAGTCTTGTTCACTGATTTTCTCATACTCTTAATTTTCTCGCATTTCCTGTTAAATGTATGATAATTGATGCATAATTTGAAAGGTAAGAGAAAATGTAGAAGATATTCAAGTGAGACGTTTTAACAGACTAATATACAGTTTTGTTTATAACTATATAAAACTTCATTTATAGCGTTTAAAGAGGATTATCACTGGTAAAAAAATAATTCATGTTTCCGCCTAAAATTGTAATTTAAATGAATATAAATTTCATACGTTTACTAGAATCTAATAGCATTACAATAAAAATAAATAATGTTAATCTATTTCACTAGTTGGACTAAATAAATTATACCTTGTTATCTGAATAATATATATATGCAAAAAATCTAATATCAGTATTCTAAGAATCTATTATCATTTTTTAAACAAGATTAATATTTTTTTATTCGTATTGCTTTTTAAACACATAAGGGAATATCTTTAAGGTTTGTATTCTGAATTTATATTAAATGGTGATTTCATACAGTTTTATAAAACCGAAATACATACCTAGATGAAAAACTCGTTTTTAAGAAGTATCTGAAAAGATTATAAAGATGCATGAAACAAATTGATTTATTTGGTAGTTTTTGTAAAATAATATTTGAAATTAACGATGAAGGTGCAGTTGCATGTAGGCAAATCTGTTGCCAATGAATAAGTAATTAAAATATTTTTGCCATGCATTTCTTATACATTTCGTTCAAATTAAAAGAAATGATACTGAAACGTGTGTTACGATCTAGTTAAATACTGAATAAATTATGATATAATTAAGATCTTTTTTTCCGAATTATGACTCTTTCTCTCGTTTTCGTTTTTCAGTCTTCTTTTTCCTTTGTTTGCTGTTTAGAGACCTAAGTTTTTCTTCTTCCACAGAGAAATTCTAAAGCTTATTCAGTTGTCATCTGGTATGATTTATCTAACATTTTCGTTATTTAACTTTTACAAAAGCATCTGGAAATTACTCAAAATTATAGACTGAAACAAAGTGTTACTTATAGTTCTTTAAACTAATTTCTGCCCTGTCCTCAGTAGCTTGAAAATAAATTTTAACATTTTCATATTTATGCTATTTAAATCAACAAGATCAAAATAGATGGGCAGGATATCATGTCTCAAATATAAGGCCTAAAACAAGTCAGCTTTATCCCGATGTTATGTAATGATGTATGTTTATGGAAACGAGCCTTATGTAGCTCGTTTACATATCGGCCGTCTTACATGCCGATTATAATAATTAGAATGAGATGCCATGAGAGACGGTGATACTCTCGACAATATTTTCTGTACTTCTTTGTACGAAGCAAAATAAGTATCATAATCACGAAATTTTGGGTATCATAATTCAACAGAAATATCCATTCTGATAGTTCCCGAATGTATTTGGACAATTTTTGTTTGACGTCTGTATGTACAATAAAGTACATAAAAGTACATACAGAATAAATGAGTCTTTTTTCCAAAACAGATTTTTAAATGGATTTAAACTGGATTCAAATGATATTTTTTGTGATACCGGTACGCACACAGACTTAGCATATACTTATGTACATACGTATATGTCGACATGTTCATACATACATACGCATATAGATTCAAACGTGTACATACATGCGGACGTACGTATGTATACGTTTATGCGAGATGCATACGTGCATCTCGTATAATTCCACGATTACTCGTATACCGTTGAAATTTTACATATGGGACATCATAACATCTAGTTCTGCAACCATGGGACTGCTGTAACATCTAGTTCTGCACCTCCCTTTCTTATTGCAATCGGCAGTACCAAACGTTACATATATCTGTACACCCACCCTCTTATCCTACTTAAAAGTCCTTACAGGGCCTTTAGATTTAGAATCGTTGGTCTAATCATATACTTCCACTTACAAAAGTGTTTTAAATGACGAAAATATTCGTGTTTGGGAAATGTGAAATAATAAAAAAAATATTTTCGGCAGTTAATGAAATTTAACATCCAATGCGGTCTCCCGGTTTTTACACTTGTATTTGGGAAAGATTCATACTAGTAATAAAAAAAAATTAGAAGTCTGATTTCTTTTCGACAAAAATTAACCTATATATTTTATTTCAAGATTTGCAACTTTTGATGTCATTTTGAACTCACCTGAACGGATTGTTTAAGTCCACATAATTCGAAGAAATTAGTTTAAATGAAGAACCTTCAAAAATTGCGCATAATTTTAATAAATTACGCTTGATGACATAATTACAGCCTAATGGCTGTACAAGAAAGTCATATGTTGTCCACTTGAGATTTTTTTAAGTGATAGAATTTTTTGTTTTTCTGTTATTGAGTGTGCAGAAAGAAATGATGCATTAAAAAATAAAAAAATAAGCTTAATTAATTAAAGCAATTTATATTTTTCTTTCCATTCCCATTCATTATGCTTCCACTCGCATTGATTATACTTTCTTTTGTGTCAGAATTCTCTGGGAGTGGTCTAAGCGTCACTAGGTTTTGAAATGAATATGCATTATTACATGGGAGATACGATAATGCTAAATATTAAGAGTGTGTTCTTATTCAAATATTTCTTCATAAAGTTTTATGTATAACATGCAAAAAACATATCTTACACCATGGCTGAATTATTATTGATAATGTTTAATTGAAGTATTTTTTTTAAAATGAAAATTTGAATAAGTTTACTTACTTAATTTTGAATCCTTAAAATAAATAAAACAGATATTTGTGTAGGCAAGTAAAATTAAATATTGTTTATGTTATATTGCAATGAGAATTAAACATTAATCTTTTCTTGATTCTTTTGTTATGTTTCTTAAAACATTAATTTTGGAAATACTGATTTTTAATAATTTATTAAAACAATTTTTAAAATTATCTTTTAATTAAGCTAAATATAAAAAAGGTCTCTACTAATTAAACTTGATTTTAGAATATGGTGTATAAATACTGTAATAAGAATAAATAAAATAGAGTAATAAGAAAAAAATTATGAAATATTGCTAGTTCTTCACAAGAAAAATATATTTAATTAAATTAAGTCTTGTTAAGAAAATTATTTTCAGGATTTTCGTAATTTTTATATCAAAGCAAAAGTAATTTAATTATAGTTTTTGATACAATAAATTTATGCCATATTATATTTTAATTATAATAAATAAAATTAAATTAAAACTATACATAAGGTTGCTATCTCATAATATTTCCTCAGAATTATAGTTATGCATTTCTACGTATATCATAACGAAGATATTTTCCTGATACAACTGTATGACCTCGATAGCGATCTGTTTTAGCCTTAGAATATTAGAATGTAACTTAAATTTTTTTATTGATATATAAACATATTTTATATTTTTTGCTTAATGTTTCATCTGTTCTTTCTGGTTTTGTTTAATGTTTCTGATGTTTCTAACTTTTTAATGCATAATTCTAATCAAGTTTTTGATAATATTGATGTGGCATCATTAGATAAGTATTTAAATACATGGGGAATAAAAGACTGCTTACCTTAAACAGTCTTTATAAAATTTAGGTTTCTGAATTTTTTATGAAATTCATCTTTCATTTCTACATCAGTATTGTTTATACTTCAAGGAATAATTTATTTTGCTTTTTTTGTTCAGAAAATAATAATATAAGTTTTTGTTATTGTGTACAGAATTCAGTCTATTATTTCTTCAATTTTTGTTTCTGATTAATTATTATCTTCAATTTCTGTTTCTGTTTCTGTTTCTGGTTGGTTTTCTGTTCAATATTTGAGGGATTTCTAAGAACCTGCACTTTTTATGCTTACTATAGCTTTTTTATCCATAAAGGATTAGTTATTAGTTATAGATATCTGCCTACAAATTTAATTTTGCTACAGTCGTTTAGGTTATCCTCCATATTTAAGCAGAACAGGAGACGTAATTGCTTTGAAATTGAACCCTCTGCCTATTCCCTTTAAAATCGCTAAAT
>KK119346.1:170679-200968 GCA_000611955.2 Stegodyphus mimosarum | reverse complement strand
AATAATATATATAAAGCATAAAATAATATATTAATTACCTAAAAGTTAGTGATTTAAAGTAATTCTAATAGTTTGTCAAAAAAAATTATTTTAATTCCAAAACAATGTCTTTGTTAGTTTACTTAAAACAGCAGGAAAATCATAGAATTTGTTCATAATAATATATCTGACTGGGGAGTTGTAAACGAACGAAGAAGTAAAAAGGATGTCTTGGAAGGGTCGTGCGATGAGGCGTGGCGCTAGACGCTGCGTTACTTCTACATCTGTGGTTTTAACATAACATAAGTTTAAGATATCTGCACATGCACTTGTGGTGGAACTTCTGAGCAGGTAAAAATTATTTTGATTAATACAGTCATAAAATTTACTAAGCATTTATTATAAAGTATTATGTAAAAAGTTATAAATACGCCCAAATGGGCTTTGCCATGAAACGGGATTTTGTGTTAAATCACTATAAACAGCGTATCACACTTCAAATTGTTGCCATTAGAAATTATCGTCCTGTATTATTTTACGCTTAGGTATGCTTTAAGTTTATAAAGTCCGCTTTACTTTAAAATTGTAGCCGTAAGATAACAAAATCAAAAAACTGAAAAGCACTTATTTACATAGAGTTTCTCACATAATAGAGTAATAATGTCCGTAACTGTGGAAACGAATAACTGGAATAACTGGAAATCATTTAACGATTGCAAATCTGATGTGCACTCTATTCTTTTATTTGGAATATTTGTTCTGAATTTCTGAATCAACTTTCTGGATTTAGCTATTTCGGTAAGGTACATGGTTTTATTAATTTTCTCTTTTCCTGACTGAAATTTTTCATCTATCTGAAAAAAAAAATTGTTGCTACATGAATTGTGGCAAATATTTATTCAAAGTCTGGCGCGTGCACGATCTTAAGAAAACAGTGTTTAGATACTGCTTGAAGAATTATGCTTTTATTTTATCAGAAGAGTTTAAAAGTATTCATGTCACGTCAGTTTAAGAAAAAATTATATCAAGGGAAGACCTTTCACTTCCTATGTCATTCTGTTATTTTAAGTAACCTTGTTTAAATACATGACTCTGAATTTTGAATTTGCTGGGATTAGCTCACATTGTACCTAACGTTATCTTATATTATCTAATTTTTCATTTAGGAATTTCGACACTGTTTATTTTAAAATTATTTCAGATAACTGGAAACAAAGAGAATATGTTGTTTTATTTTTATTTTAAGACTTGTTTTCTAGTTTTAAATCTTTTAAAATATGCTTTAGATATTCTTAAGGACAGTATTCCTTTTAAAATCTCAAATTTCAATTTTAACTCAGATTCTACTTTTGACTATTTTTCTATTACACATTATCCATTTACTTATTTATTTTAATTTTAGTACTTGACCATTTTAATTGTAGTATTTTAAGAATGGCTAAAAGGAACGTTAGTCCAAATGGGCTTTGGTCTCAAAATGGGTGTTTGCGGGAAATCACTATAAACAGAGCTTTACTTTTAAAATATTTTCCACCAGATATTATCGTCATGTATTATTTTTAAAGAAATTAAATAATGAAGAAGCTGCGTGAATGCATAAGTGTTTTTTCGCAATGTGAAAAAACGACGGTACCCAGAGCCAACAACTTTAGAACAGCGTAGCCGTCTACCCGAACATGTACAGATGGAAGCCTGAATTTTGAATTTCTAATTTGTTTTATTATCTACTTTATGTTTTTTAAAACTTTAATGATTTTTTTTATTAACAAACTCAACGATTTGAAAGTGAACACTGGCAATACTGTGCGGAATAAAACATTTTTTTTCTCCACCGCGCGAGACAGTCTATCGAATATTCTAAAGATATTTTGTTTATGAGTATCTGGTGACTTTACTGTTAAACTGAATGTGTGTCGCGTAAGTGACAAAATCGTGATATTTAATAAATAAAATTAGCACACGAAACGCCAAAACAAAATCTGAAATGTTTCGGATTTTAAATTATGTCCAAAGGGGCGTTTTTTTAACATTTTGTGTGTTACCTTTATTTATTAAATATCATGTTCAAGTATAAAATTCAGTTCAAGAGCAATATCGCAAAATAATTTTTAAAATAACCATATCTCTAGAATTTCCGATACACAGTCTCACGCGCTGGTGATAAAAATGTTTTTTTTTCTGCACAACGTTGCCATTGCTTGCTTTGAAATCTTTGTGTTTGTTAATCAAAAATTTGTTAAAGTTTTACAAAATATGAAATCGATAATAAAACAAATTCCGAATTTCAAATTTGGACTTCCAGATGCCCATATTCATGTAGAAACGTTCAAGATTCAAAATTTGATGGCCTAGGTACCGGTAAATATAATACAGGGCAATAATATTTGGTGGCAACAATTTGAAAAGCGAAACTTCGCTTTTAGTGATTCGACGCAAAATGCCGAAACGAAATTAACAGTCCTTCTGGAGAAATTGCCTTTTTGGACTAATAATAAAAACGACAAAACAACATGTTTGCTAGTCGTCTTACTAAGAAACCTACACACTGATATGATGAACTGAGAAGAGATGAAAAAATATAAAAATGTATCCGATTGTTAACGTCGGGAATTTTAAATTTTATTAAATTAAAGAAAATTTTTGTGATTTTGATGTTTAATTGTATATGTTCTAAGTACAAAGAAAATTATGTTTAATAATTAATATAATTAATAAAGCTAAAAAAGCAAAAAATTGGATTAGCAGGAGTGAACGCAAGAGCAGACTAAATAGACTGTGAGCTGAGCGACAGCATAAAAAAAAACTTTAATAAATCCTTTTGGGCGACCTTTAAAATTTGAAACATTTCTGTTTTACATATATATATAAAGTATTTCAGCACTGAACATAAAATACGAGAGTGATCAGTTCCGCATTCTAAAAATACTTAGGGACAATGATTTTAGCAATGAATTTTAACAGAACAGGAAAAAGATCTATGGGCAGAAGGTTCAAATTTTCGAACTCATCTTCCTCTCTGAATCCACAAGACTGACATACCATGTAATAAAACTAATTAACTGCCCCTGAATATGAAACATTTAAATAAAAATAAGAAAAAGTATTATTATTTTTTTCATTTTCTTTAATATTTTCCCCCATTTGCGGTGTTGTGGTACATTTGTTTATTTATTTTGCTAGTATTATAGCCACGTAGTTATATTTTGTGGAATACGAGAAGGTGAAATTAGAGCCAAAAAATTAAAAGAAAAGGAAGGAAAAGAAAAAAAAATAAGAACAACCTTTTAAGATGAATATTTTTAGGTATTAACTAAATTATATAACATTTATATGCAGTTTAACCTATGAAGTGACATTACTTAATCCAGTTTTTCTTTTAAAATAAACAACCGTAGTTAGTTTCAGAGGAGTATTTAATACTTCACTACATTTCTAAAAATTGCCACGCTCCTTTCACTGCCTCACGTTTAATAACGATCACTAGTTTGAGAAATGATGATACTAATTGCTGTCTACTGTCTATGATTCACTGGCTTTAACGAAGTTCATTTTGAAAGGAAAGTTCTTTGTGGTGTGTGTGAGTAGGGATGGATATTTCTAATATCTACATTTCTTAAATAATTCACAAAATTATCCCTGCTAGTAGAGCTATTCTTTTAAAAAATTTCTGAAATTCAGTTTAGAAATAAAATTGACTGAACTGGGTTATTTAATTTAGACGAAGTGCACGAGAAATATTCCTCTTAGCTGTATTCATGTTTTAGACGAAAACGGTGTGCTACGGACTAAAATATTTTCGTCTCTTTAATCTTTTGCTTACAAGCTCTTAGGAAACTTCCTAATTCCTATGATTTTAAATGCTTTCATGCTGCAAAATATTGTGCGGAATGAGGTGACAAACTTCTATCCTAAACCTAGTTCGAGAAGATAAAGTAAACGGTATTTGAACATAAGCATATGCATACTATTTGTTTAATATTTTTCCTTTTCCTGACTTTTGATTAATTTACACACTTGCGAAACAACTTGCTAACACACTTGCGTTGTGAAACAACAGTAAGGAATCTAGCGGTCAATATTTTATGTAGTCTAATTTCTATGCAAGTTACTAGTAACAAACAGCGGAATGGAATATCCTCCTTGAACATACTTAAACAAGATATTTTCTATTTTTTAAAACACATTTTCTCCTATATACAGATATCAGTTATTGTTATAACAAAAAGTAACTATAGTTACATGTAGACGAAAAATTTATGTTTCCGAGCAATCTTTGTTTCTAAAATTAAAAATTATCATTCTAAAAGAATAAAATTCATATGATAATAAGAAAATAAATACTTGCCTTTGATTTTTGATTCCACAAATTTTATTATTTTTGTGCCCTTAGCGTTTTGAAAACATTTAAAATAACACATCGTTTTATACCTCTATTTTCGCAAATTTTATATTGATGATTGATCTGCACTTTACTGCACCAATTACGTGCCACCTCTCGACCACCAAAATGATAACTATACCTACTTTTTAACTGCGTTATCAGACGCTCCAAAGAATAATAATTGAAGCTACGTTACTGTACCAATTGCATTGGAGTTGATCAGTATCTTCGTCCGAATATATCCTTGACAATTAATCGTACAATTCACTGTTATAAGAAAATATTCTTAAAATTCAGTTTACATCATACAATTATAATAGCTATATATTTTAAAGAATATATATAGATTATTTTTCCAAGAAAATACACTCACGTTTGTGAAAATTGCAACACCATGAAGGACTTACGCGAGTGAGCTGAAATTTTCAGGAAATGCAAAGTAGCGCATGATATGCAAATGATTAGAATTGAAAATCCGTAGCGCATGCGTATGCTGAGCAGCGCCCTCTGAACGGCTGATGGATCCGAATAAATAGACGGCTGTAGCGAGGCGTGTATGGTTATCGGTGGTTATCTGCTAGTGGTAAACGTTAACTCAATCTGTACTTATGCCTCGTCGACGAAAGAGAGCGAGATTTGAACAACTTACAGAGTTTGAACGAGGGAGAATCATCGGCCTTCGTGAAGCTGGATTGTCGTATCGTGCAGTAGCCTCTCGTGTGCAGCGTAACAGCAGCACAGTGATGCGCGTTTGGAAGCAGTGGACGGACGAGTGTCGGACAACTCGGAAATCCGGGAGTGGACCCCGAAATGTGACGTCAGCTCGCGATGATAGACACCTGGTCCGCATGGCGCGGACGGACCGTACAGCTTCCTCTAGACAATTGGCAGCACTGTGGTCAATAGCTACAGGTGTTTCATTGTGTGCTTCATCAATTCGTAGACGTCTGCTGCAGTGTGGACTGCGCGCACGGACTCCTTTATACAGGATCCCCCTAACGCACGACCATCGCCGCCTGCGGCTACAATGGGCCAATCAGCATAGAGACTGGCGTGCTGATTGGCAGCATGTCGTGTTTTCTGACGAATCCCGCTTTAATTTGTGGTACCATGATGGCCGCATTCGTGTCAGACGCTATGCCGGTGAACGCCACCTTCCGGAGTGCATTATCGAACGCCACAGTGGACGAACACCCGGAGTTATGGTCTGGGGCGCCATAGCATATCATAGACGATCTCAATTGCTACGAATTGTGGGCAATCTGAACAGCAACCGGTATATCCGTGAAGTTCTACAGCCCGAAGCTGTTCCCTTCCTTCAAAGCTTGCCAGGCGCTGTATTTCAACAGGACAATGCCCGCCCTCATACTGCTCGGATTGTTAAATCCTTCTTTGCAGCGCAGCAGGTACAGCTTCTTCCTTGGCCTGCGTGTTCCCCGGATATGTCGCCAATTGAACATGTGTGGGATGTCATTGGTCGGCGTCTTGCTCGTGATCCTCGTCCTGTTGCGTCTGCAGACGAACTTTGGGTACGCGTACAAACGATATGGAATGCTCTTCCTCAGTCAGACATTCAAACTTTGTTTGACTCCATGCCACGTCGTGTAGCAGCACTTATTGCGGCGCGTGGTGGCCACACAAAATACTGATTCTGATCTCTTGTTCTTGTTTGTTTGCTTTGAACATTTAATCATTTATTTGTACCACTATCACTCAACTGTGTATTAAATTGCATTCAATTATGACGATTCCTTCTTGGTGTTGCAATTTTCACAAACGTGATATATATATATATTTATATATTTATTGTAAATTATATTTTCGAAAAAATATATAGCTATTAATGATTTTACGTTTTTGAAATTAATGAAGAAAATTTTCAATTAAACGTAAAATCTGTAGAGACATTAGGTTATTTAGAATCAGGAGAGATGAAGAATGAACAATGCCCTCTCCGGAATTCGACTCGCGGACCTCTCAAATACGCGCTGAATGTGCTTGACCATTACACCACGAAGGCATGCTAAGAAGGCGAGAGAAATACTTTATATAACCTCCCTTTTAAAGGGCGACTGGGGATAAAGGGATCCAATCGCCAAATCCTGGTGGTGGAGAATCATCATCCACCACCTTTTTTTTAGTTCGAGCTCCACCGTAGAGATATTAGATTACTTTGGAAGCAGAAGACGTGAAAAATGAGCAATTTCCTCTGCGGGACTCGAACCACGGATCTCTCGAATACGTTCTGAGCGTGCTGACCACTACACCACGAAGGCATGCCAAGAAGGCGGGAGAAATGCCTGATAAATCTTCCCGTAAAACTAATGGTTGCGTGATGCATATTACCTTCATTAGTTTGCATTTTATTGCAAATTAACATCAAATGAAACGCAATACAAAATCAGAGGCTGTAAATCTGATATCTAGAAATATTAAATTCACATGTTAATACAGGTATTTATTACAAATCAAAATCTTTTCGTTGCAAATTATTAATATACTTATTTCGAATGTGTGTTTTAACATATTTCAAATTACGCCTTGCGTTGACTATTATGTATATATTGATTTTGCTGGGCAAAGCTAATGTTTATAGAAATGAAAACGTTTTTTTCTTATCTTCTTAGATGTTGTGCTGCATTACTTTTATTTAAATCAATAGAGGCATTTGATAGATTTGGCGATTTAAATAATAAGCTAACAGCACACCTAAATTTGTTTTTAAAAAATGAGATCAACTGACATAGTTTTTTTTTAAATTCCGAATGTCTTGAATCCAGATAATATGAATTTCATTTTTCTTTTGATTTACGCAACCTTTCTAGGGAATAGCATACCTAGCGAACTGATAGCGACATAGGTTTTCCCATACAAATAGCTTGCGTATTATTGAAACAACAGATTTGTCTTTAAGAAATACCGAGATAGTATATATGGTGGCATGTCGATATTAAGGCTGCTGCGGATCTTTGCCGAAATGAATGCAAAATTTATTACAAATAATGATAATAATAATAATAAAATTAATTAAATATATTACAAAAATACTGTGTATTAGATAATTTTCATTGTTTTATATTCGACTCAAGTATACGAAAAAATATTCTCATTCAAGCTGAATAACACGTTATTTTGATTCTTAATCTATAGACTCAAGTTGTTGTAACAAATGATGCTTAACCAAAATGAAGAGAAGCATCTAAGGCATGAAATTAGGCCAAGTGATCCTGTAATTAATAACACAAAAGAATAGTTTTGCAAAGCTCGATAACTGTTTCATATAATACTGTAATTACGTATTTCGAATGAAAGTTATCTGCAAATTTTTAGTTTACCTATTGTTAAAATATCCTGGGAAAAATTATTACAATTATGTCATGGATCTCAGAATTTTATGCGTTAAATCTAAGATGATTAAATGTATAAAGCAATCCTAGATGACATTAGAGAAAATGTTTTTATATTCACTTTGTTTCTTACTAGATAATGAAAATGAAGAAAAATAATGTCGTTTTTATTGTAAATCTTTTCTATTAAAAATCTGAAGTGCACACTACATGTCTTCCTTGTACGGAATGTTAAATTATACGTACTTTTCCTGCTTTTCATTTAAATTTATTTTCTCGAATTTCATTAGAGATATATTATTCACATTTAATTAATTCAGTTCTAAATTCGTAAAGAGGCAAAAATGCAAAAAACCTCAAAATATTTTTATTAAAATTGAAAAATTTAAAAAAGTAAAACATAAATACAGTTAAAACAATTAAAAGAACAACTTTCACAATTAAAATTAGAGTTACTACTTAAAAACAAACAATTCGGCCAGCGTTGCAAGAAGGCAGATTTTTCGATACACAAAACTAAACGTTTATTCTTGGTCTCATTCATCAAAAAGACACTGAAGGTGGAGAAACTGACTTAATTTGCTGTGAATTCTATAATGTGTCGATTCTATAATATGATTTAATTCGTAATAAAAAAGAAGACGTTAAATTTCTTGTTGCCAAGCTTAGTTTCTCTAGATTGGCAAATCCCTTATTCTGCTAAGTTTCAAATGTAAACAAATATGGCTGTTATGGTAAAAAAAAGTTAAACAGCTTTTAAATTGTTGATAAATCTACAATTATCACATGCATATTAACTAAAGGCATAAAATTCTTAAACGGAAGATAAGAACAACACAATTTAATCATTTTTAAAGCAAAAAAATGCGAAATTTGCCAACATATAAGAATAAAAAAAACTGAGCTCACCGAGCCGAGTAACAGAGTGGGTGCATATATATATTTATATACTTTCGGTGAGACCGATTGCAGCCAAAAAGGAGGTGCACAAATATATATTATAGCAGTCCTGTATATAAAATTTAAACGTTCTGAGGCTACTCGTTTTTGAGTTATACTAGACAGATACATACATACCTACATACGTAAGTAGGTACAGACACTGCAAAAAAATCTCTTCTAAATCAATTTTAAAATCTGTTTCATAATTCATTTGGGAAAAGAGTGTGCTTACGTACAAATGTCAACCAAAAACATCGTTAATTTGCCTTCGATAGCTGAAATGGATATTTTAGTTGAAATGCGGCACCCGGAATTTTTCGTGAGTACAACAGTTTTTTTTATTTCGTACAAGGGAGTAATAATTGTTGCAGTTTGAACATGGATGTACATCTTGCGCTTAACACTTCTGGTTATGAAACTTAAAGTAATAGGCAAATTGACATTTAAAACTAAGCCTAATAATCAAAGATTACACAACTTTTCACCAAAGCAATCAAATTGCGGCGACAATAACACAAAGTGAAGAATTACTGTCAACTGGCGAAATTTAATAATGTGACCTCGAGAGGCAGAAACGTGTTCTCAGTTACAATCCAAAAATCTTAGGTTAAATACTCTCTAACTGGTTTACATTTCTGATTAGAAAACGGAAAAGTAGAAGTTAGAGTCAAGGTCTAAATAATAATAACTTCATATTTTTCAAATAATAATAACCGAACAACTTACAAGGAAACTTAGTCAAGAAACTTAAAACCAGATTTTATATCTTTCAGTATAATATTTGGTTGTAAAAATAAGCTTGCATTTTTCACGTAAGAAGTTGCTATTTTTTAATGATATGAAGTATTTATTCGTATAACGTATATGATGCTACTGACTCATTTAAAAAATAATAATTTTTGCCTGAAAGGGGGATTCGATACAATACATCTAACTTCTTTAGATTCAATAGGCATTCAGCAATTTTAATAAATGATAAAATATTTTCAATATAAGCTGATAATAATACGTGGTCTCATAACTCTCTTACTCTGAGATTTCAAAAGTAAAATTTTTATTCTTGGCAGCCATTTATTGGAGAATATCTAACTAAACAATTAAATATCCCCAAATTAACTGCTCCAGACTATGTTTCTATAATAAAGCTAATGCTAAAAAACTACCTCGTCTGATTCAGTATTTACATGATCAACACATTGAGAATGGAAATCTAGTTACAATTACAATATTATTATTTTAGGCCACAGGCGCAGAAATAAGACGTACGTCTTATAGCGAAATGGATAAAAATATCAGATTAGCTAACTTTGCTCTTTATTGAGATCAAAAGGGGGAAACAAGAGCATGTTGTTTTTCTTGTATATGATATCATTTTGGAAAGATGCTGTCCTTTACGAGGACCGTTGGGTCATGTTCTATTTGCTGTCACATCGTTCATTTTATGTAGACGAAACTTCCACAAATTCTTCCTTTCCACTGCGGACTGTCGCAGAATCGGTGGAGGTACAGCAAATGGGACATGAAAAAATGAAGCGGAATATATACTTAATACAAATGATAGATCTCGAGTTCCCCGAGGAAAGCGAAGAAAGAGTTTTATTCAAGCAAAAAGGAACCATATGACAAAGCCTATAGCAAAGCTTATTTTCCTTGATGCAGTGCCTTTGTAAACGTAACGTTATCGAGAATACTAAATGAAAATCGTAACTCTTTCTACCTTTTGCATATAAGAAAATTTTCACTAGTAGTTAGTAGATCTGTTTACATAGATAAAGAGCAATAAATATTTCACACGTTGTAAATTGATTATGGAGTTTAGTCATCAAATAAACTCACCATGATATTCTCTAAGTAAACTAGAGTACTATTCATTAAATAAAATAGCTGTTTTATTTGCTGAGAAAATTTTAACTATGCAATAATTTATACAGACTTTTTCCAGTAGATTTTTATGGATTAACTGCTGAATTTAGCTAATCTTTAAGCGTATCATTTACGTACAATAACCACAAACTGTTGATATCGTAAAAACATGTAAATTTTAATAAATTTGAAAAGGACCCGCAAATGTGAGATCATAATTCACTATTACATTATTAGTTGCACTGAAATATGTTGGCATATGCAAAGTAATAAATAATGTATAGTAATAATTTTTGTGTGCTATTAATAACATCACATATCGGTAAAAATTGGAACTAAATTATATTTTTATGAGACACTGGAATCGCTGCGATACGTCTTTCAATGCAAACAGCAATTTTATGTAAAACATTCATCAATTTAATCATATTTTATATATCTACATATTAGACGCTTTGCATATATAAAGCGTACGTTATATATATATATAAAGCGTACGTTATAACTGCCAGTTATCAAATCCGTCTATTTAGAAGCAGATTAAAGTAGCATTCTGCTGTTCACATGCAATCATCCCCGCAAAATAATTTGAAAATTAGAATAAAATATAATACAAGCAATGTAACATGATATTCTCTAAGAAAACTAGATGGCTATACATTAAATAAAATAGCTGTTTTATTTACTGAGAAAATTTTAATTATACAATAACTTATACAGACTTTTTCGAATAGACTTTATGGATTTAACAGCTGAATTTAGCTAATCATTATCCGTATCATTTACGTAGCACAAACCCAAACCGTTAATATCATAAGAACATGTAAATTTAAATATTTTCGAAGAGGATCCGCAACTGTGAATTCATAATTCACTGTTACATTACTAGTTGTATCGAAATATGCTGGCATATGTAAACTAATAAATAATGTATAGTCTTAATTTTTGCGTGCTATTAATAGCCCCATATATCGGTGAAAACTGGAACCAAATTATATTTTTATGTGATACTGGCGTCTTTGTGATAATTATAATTCTAACAAATTGATGATGATAATGATGATGATAATTCCAACAAAAAATTAAAAAATAGTATTGAAGTCATTTTTGTACTTCAGAGCTGATATTCATGTATTACTAGGTCATCACCGAAGAGTTCCTGTAGCTCAATAAAAAATTAAAAGGTATGTCCATATAAAAATGCAAAAGTATTCTTTAGAGTATTACTTGAAATAGGGAATTATCAGATACATTTCTACTGCAAATTATTGTAATCTGTACCTTTACTTTTAAGTTACGCATGGTAATAAAACACCAAGATTTAATTCTTGTTCGTCATTATGCAACTATAATTGAAAGCATAACCTATCGTGTATCGTTTACAAAGAATGACATAAAAAAGATAAATTTACATGAAGTCTACATTGAAATCCATGAAATATTTTGACACTACATTACACTATTTCATAATTTTAAGGAAATTGTTAACATAGACTTATGATAAAATTAAAAATGTACTAACGAAATATTGACTAAACATTATAAAAACTTAATTAATATAACCAATTTAATTAAGAGTATTTAATGCGCTGTTATGATTGATGATTATACCTAGTTAAAATTCTGAAGATTCAGAAGTTTTATTTGAAGCTAAAATTGCTAAATGATATGTTCTGTCGCACATAGAAATTTTCTGGCAGTGGTACATTTTGTTATTTTAGATACGCATTACTATGCATCAGAACACGAAATTAACCTAAATTTTGCATGTGGTTTGTTCTTAACACATGTTAAATAGTCTTAAAAAAGCTGCAAATGTGAAAAGATGCTGTGACAAAATTTTGAATGTTGATGATATTCCGGATATTAATAAACCGAAGCTAATTTTGTAGGTTTACCATTTTTAAAATTAAACAGGTTTTTATGAATTGGATCTTTACGATAACTACTCCTTTCCGTTTCCGTCACCAGAATGTAAATGAGTTATACAATATTAACTGAGGTTTTGAGATTATAAGGCAGAGCGAGTTTCTGGCCTGCTTCTATAGTTGTAATTTTCGGTTTTGCATTTTTCGCAGCCGGCTAATTTATTTTGACTCGCCGGTAAGAATTGCATCCCCACGAGCTGTGGCTGATTTTATTAGTGGAAGGAAGTGCATTTATGTCCTAAATTTTGTTTAAATAAAAAGGTTACTTAAACCTTTCTACGATTTGTAGTTATTCCAGATATAGCGATAATTCGTTTTACGTCTGATGGGTTATTTCTCTGATTACCAGTTTCAAACCACGCATAAACTCAAAATTTATTCAATCAACCTTTTATCGCGTAAGTCTACAAATGTATAAAAATTACGTATAGATTTAAGGCTTAAATAAAACGCGAAAATTCATGGCAAATTTTAAAATAACGAGAGTATAAAAGAAAACACGTTTTAGGTATGTCGAAATGAAATATCGTATAATATATTTTTGTATGAAAGTAAATATTTTATCCCATTGAAGATCTCATTAACGGCTATATTTAGAATGAGTCTTTAGGAAACAGAAATTTTTGTCTGCGAACTGTGTACATTAATGTAATGGTATTGGATTTATTAAAAGATAAAACGAGAGTAAGCTTTTTAGATTTAGTTTTCACATGTTTTAATTTCTGATTTTATATATGTAGCTCAGAGCAATTGATTTGTCAAGTATTCCTTAGAGCTATGAGAGAGAAGCTAAATAAGTGATTATGCTAAAAACAGAGGACGATTTTTTCGTTCGCCCAAAATATTCAAATTGAAACTGAATCTAGAATTTGCTTACCCTCCAAATACCCAATTTATCAAACAATTTATTTCCCCTTTTTCCCCGAGATCTTCTTGAGACTCAGACTCATCATTATGCTGAATATGTAATGGCAAATTAGATGTACATAAATATATTAGTCTGGTATCCAAAGTAACTGCTTCTCTCCAGGCTAAGTATTTGAGTTCTATCTCTAAAGTCTGATACCTTTTCGCGTGACGTCACTCAAATATGATTGATACTTCCAGAAAAGCGGGAAAAACGAGCATGATGCATCGCGAGTTGATGATAGGGAAGAAAGAAAAACACTTTCAGCAGAAAAAGAAACTAATTTTCTCTAAGCCAACCGTTTTCCAAGGGTTTCGTTGACGGTCCGATGATATATTGAGATATTGTACCTTGAGATATTTTCCCTGTATCGCTTATAAGGGCTTCCCTAACGGCAAAAGATCCGTCAGCACCTTCCAGCACTTCACTTTGAGAATTTGCTGTTGACGGCTTGAAACTATGAGCGCATGTTCATCAAACTTCTGCATATTGAGGGTTATAAAGTTTTCTGTACACTTTGTCAACATTGTAAATGATTTTACAAAAATTAGCCTTATACTACATCGTAGGATTAATTTATCATGCGAAACTGGTATATGTTGCAAATGATACAAAAATATTTATCATAGAACTATGAATAATGTCGCTATGAGATATCGCTATGAGAAGCATTTTGAAGTATATAAAGATAAAAAAAGTCGCCTTTTAGTAAATCACCGCTTTTTAAAGAGTTATTAACGTGACAATATCTTGAATTTTTGAAAGAATTTTACAAGTACCAAAGTGTGTTACATTTTTAAAGGTTCCTGCACAAATCAAACTAAGAGAACATTACACTTTGTACGAACGTTGTATTGAACATTGTATTTTGTCTATATATTCAAGAGAATGTCTATTTTGGGGGGCGTTTGGAAAATACGATTGTCTGCATGTATACAAATCTCATATGAATTTGTACGTTTGCCCCAAGAAAAATAATTCAATAGTTTAAACAGTTTTAAAAATATAGTTTTGATAAACTATTTAGTGTTGAAATATAAAAATGCATTTCTCTTTTAAATAACAGTTAGTATAATACAAAGCGTATTATTCATAATGCATTTGTATATGTAATGCGGCAAATACGCGGCAAACAAGTGCGTGTGTGTTTGAAGTTTTTGTTTTATTTAGATGTTTTGTTAGCTTTGAACATTATATATTCTGTATTTAATTGCAAATTACTTTAATGTAAACGAACGTAGCTCTAGCTACTTTGGTTTTATTAGCAAAACGGCATTTCTTTTCTAAAGAATTAAATATCCCTGAGTCTGTGTATAGACGTTTGACAGTTATACTTACTATTCTTTAGTTCCTCGACTTTAACTAGAGAATTTTTGAGTTTTTACTTATTCATTAAAATGCAAAGCAAATTATTTATGTAACAAACAAAAGGGTGATTAACACTCTCGCTACACCCTCACACTTAACATTTATATTTTTTTTAATCTACATAAATCAGTGCACGTCATTCAAATTCTTTTATTTTTGCTATTCCTGTCTATTTAAACAGTTTTTAACACTTTCCTCCACCTCTTTTAATGGTAAACCTAAGCCTCCCTCAAGAAATGATTCCAACGGACAGGCTTTTCGATTAAAAGCTTCACAAAAGCAGCTATAACATTTAAACTGTAAGTTAAAATTAAAATTATATTTTATGGCCTATATTTTTGTATATTCATAAGACACTATAATTATCAAAAAGTTTAAAATTGTATAATATTCTTACACTGGTTTTATATGCATTGCCAAGTGGTGATTTCAGTGATGGTCTTAATTTCCCATTAGCTTTTATAATACCTTTTTTATCGCATTGGACTTGAACTTCTATGTTTGAGAATTATTAATTTATTTAAATGCAAATTTTGTATATTAGTTTTTCGTGATTAAAAGAATCCATTCAAATATATGAAAGCGTCAAAACGCGATCAAATCCAAATTATTGCGAATTTCTTAGGGAGGATTGATTTTATTTGATAAGTCAACCCTATTCCCAGAAATCAAAAATAGTATAATTACTTTTTTATGTATGTACTATTTTACTTTATTTAAATTTTTGTCCTATCCTGTTTTTTCTTTAAGAATATATGATTTTGATGCATTCCATTACATATTTCAAATTCTTTTAAGTTTATTACAAGTTTTTAATAGTTTATAAGTTATTTCTCCCGCCTCCTTAGCATGCCTTCATGGTGTAGTGGTCAGCACACCCGGCTAGCACACTCGGTCAGCACACTCTTATTCGAGAGGTCCGTGCTTCGAGTCCCGGCGAGGGCATTGCCCATTTTTCATGTCTCCTGCTTCGAAATAACCTTAAGTCTCTACAAGTTTTAGCCAAGTCATCTTACGTATTAACAATTCCTAATTTTAATTAGCAATGTTTTTGTATTTCCTTTACTAGGAGATAACCTTAAATAGAAAATTAATAATGTAATTTATATATATGTTACTCTCTCTCTCTTTATATATATATATATATACATATCCATAAAGACCCGTAAGAAAGGAAATCCAATCTAGTAGAATCTAAAATTCTGTAAGCAAAAATCAACTAATAGTCATCAAACTGAAGAAATACAGATATGAGAAATATAAAAATTACGAAAAAAATTTTTAAATATATAGGAAGGACAGTGCAATCAAAATCTGATTCAACGTTATAAAAAGTAGGTAAGATCAGATTCAACTGAAGCCCTTCTCCTCTTGGAAATCACTACGTTTCTCTTCATCAAAAATGAACTGATGAACCATTCTAAGTTATGTATTTATAACAGTTCACTTGAAAATTTTGAACTCCTCCTCTACGCAAAAGCATCCCGAAAATAAAATGAAAATATGCATATTTAAAACGAAAACCAACCCATATTTAATAAATGTAATGCCCAATAAAGTAAAAGGATAATAATTAGACATATTTTATAATTAGAGATATATATACAACAGCAGTTACGGTGCTGTTAACTTATTTAACCAGAGAACTTAAGGTACTGTTCTGATAATTTTTTATATACATGTTATATTATTTGCTTTGCGGAGAAGCTATCTTATCGCAGCTGAGTATTTTGTAAGAATAATATAAATATTTAATGGAATTTCGTGCTATATAATTGAATTTTAAATTATTTATAATTCTTTCTCAGAAAGAGATAAAAAAAACAAAGATCTGTTGATTCTCCAATTTCATTTTTACTTCATCTAGTTTTAAAAAGTAATTCTCTAACTCGATATATCATACAAAAGCCAGTTCGAGCAATCCAAGATTCGAGCAATCGAGATTTTCCAAGAATACCTTAAATATTCATTTGATTTCTTTGGGCTAAATTGAATCAGGTAATTTAATTATCTACCCAGAATCTTTAAAATATTCTCAGCGGTAAGTTCGAAAATTTAGAAACTTAAATCAGCCAGAAATGTTCTTTTTAAGATTATATTGAAAAGAATCTTTCCTAGAGTTATCCTGCACTGAGATATTTTAAACATACAGTTTCTGAATATATTTCGACTTTTTAAGAATAACCAGATTTTATACTAATAAGAAATTAAGTTTTAAAATGAATAGTTTTTAAACTTTTAAACTAGAAACTTATACGCCAGAAAGAAATATTTTCGAGCCTTGAATATTTAACAAATTGTAGCGGAAATTTTACTTCGAAAATAGTTTAATTATTCATACAAGTTACTACCTTTACGCATACATTGCGTCTTGCAATAAAATTAACTTCAAATAAATTCTGTTTCGTGGAAAGGATCATACTTAAATAAAATGTACAATTTTAACTATTATAAAGTCTCACTCGTTTAGGGAGCATAAAATGTAGATACTACTAAAGACGAGATAGTAATCTCCCTTGGTCTTGAAAACAGATAACTACCGGCGAATGTCACAACAACATTTTTATTTTAACTATACTGAACAGAACATGCACACACTCGGTGCTCACAAACTAACCACTACTTGTAGAAAAGTAATTTAAACACAAAATGATACGTACAATCAGAGTGAATCAGATTTCAACTACACGGCTGGCTCCTACTTGAATCCAAATCAGATTTATCGGCTGCACATAGCAAAGCCGAGTCTGAAATATCAAACAGTCTAAAAGTAAGTGGCTGGCACAAACATTCAGCTACAGAGCTCCTTTGCAAACACGCGGCATAAAATCTCGCTCGCGGCATCATCTCTTTCTCTGCGTAAACTCGCTCTTCTTGTAACTAACTCTTCTATTACTATCTCTTCAATTCTGCTCCTTAGAGACTATTTCCGGCCTCATCGCGATTTTGCATATACGTCATGTAAATTTGCATTCTGTCAGGAAACTGAAATCAGGCATCAAAGGAAAGCTCTTAAAATAAAAGTAATTGATTAGTGCAAAATACTTTCTTTACAATATACACAGTTGTATAGGATGAATAAAATATGTTGTTGCATACAACATCTTCAATGAATAATTCGCAAAATAAGCATATGAATGTAATTTAATAATAAAAGAGGAAAATATAATTAAAAGTATCACTTTTATATCCTTAAAATGAACTACAGAGAAGGTATTGTTGATATTAAGTTAGAACCACATGAGCATTATACAGAATTAAAATTTGAATGTTATCACGCAATTTTACTCAGTGCGGATAAAAAAGGTCTGTGTATATATGTATATATAACTCAGTGGCGCAACAGTGGGCCATAGCCTGCAGTGCCCCGATATCCGATTTCTGACCTTGGGCCCCGGGGTACATGAGCATATTCCCTGGACAAGTGATGAGCTTGTCGTAGGACTTCCAGTGTTTAGTCCCCAAGTGAACTTGGTATTTATTTTATCTACCCATTCAAGGAATGAAAACTTGCACAGTCGGGAATCGAACCTCGGATCTGTAGTACTGGTGGCCCGGGGGGTTTATATATATATATATATATATATATTAATCGGAACGAAACACCTTTTTGATTGTTCAGTTAATTGACTTTATTTAAAGCTTCAGAGCACTTTTCCCTTGGCAAGTTCTATCTGGAGCTTTGAATAAAATGGACTAACTTGGTTTACACTGTTTTTGTGTATTTTTAAACCTTTTCTTTTACATTTTCTATTCCAAATGTGCATTGAAAATAATTTGAAAGTTCGTGAAAATAAGGAATGGGTAGGAGATCGTGGTTTTTACAATCTTTGAATAATACTCTCTCTTATATTTCATCTCCCATATTCGATGGTATAAATTTACTAAGTAAATTTAATAAATTACTACACACAGATTTTTCTACTAGTTTTTCTCTCAACTACGCAAAAAACTTTTAATAACTTTCGCTCTCTCTCTCTCTATATTATTATTAGTAGATATATATAACTTATAATTGTTGTACATATGGAGTCTGAAACGCATGTTTATTATGTTAAGATACATAATTTATCCACCAATGAAAAGGTGTTGGATAAAGAACGAAAATAAAAGTGTATTATTATTACAGTACTGATAATGGTACCTGAGTAAGTACTGACGAAAATATCCGTGCCAAATATTTCTTTGTTTATTATAGATATATATAACTTATAATTGTTGTACATATGGAGTCTGAAACGCATGTTTATTATGTTAAGATACATAATTTATCCACCAATGAAAAGGTGTTGGATAAAGAACGAAAATAAAAGTGTATTATTATTACAGTACTGATAATGGTACCTGAGTAAGTACTGACGAAAATATCCGTGCCAAATATTTCTTTGTTTATTAGTAGTAGTATCAGAAGTTTGTTTTGAGTGTATGTGAAATGTAATTGGGTATTGGAACTGTTTAAACTGAACGCAAACGGAGATTCGTGTTTACATGTAACTCAGAAGTTTATAAATGGACAAAAACTTAATCGTTCAGTTATGAGATTAAAAAGATTCCATTTTCTAGTACGCCAATGAGCCAACGTTGGCAGTTAAGTTTGAATTAATATTGCTAAGTTAACGTTAAATGTTATTATTTATATACTTGTTGAAGGGTGCATTTATATCCTCCTTCTTACTGCCATACGTCACGTATAAAAATACTCAATTTTAAATTAAGCATTTTCTCAGTAGAAAATGAGTACATAAGGTTTCTTGAAAATTATCTTAAACGTCAGAAAATTGCCGAGAAAAAACAGATATGAGCTAGATATCATCATGCAAATAAACCTATTCTCTTCTTTATTACTCCTAAAAGGTTTGTTTCCCATGATATACGAACTATTACAGTAAAAAAAAACTGCGCACGTGTCAGTACGTGCAAGAGAATATAATAATTTACTTTAGGAAACTATCTTTTAAAAAATATCGTCTTTTAAATGAGTCAAACTCATTCAGATAGTATACTAGGTATTAAATGGATTATAATGAACTATAGAAAAAATATAAATCTATGCATTAGTTTAAAATTTTATCACGTCAAGTATCAGGAAATTAATAAATGCAATAACAACAAATATTAAAAACGAAAAGTTGCGTAGAAGGTTTATTTGTTCGTAGCATTTAAAAGATAGGAAAAAAATATCTCTTGATGACGCTGCGATTTTTTTTCACTTGATATAAAAAACGCCGTTTCCAAAAGTATCAGACATCATTCTTCGTTATTTCATGTTTAGAAATTATTTTTGAGATATGAGGACACCTTTCAGAATCATGCCACGGTGTTTCAGTTCGGCATCAAATGCTTTAGAGTATCATCCATACATTGGTTTTCATAAATCTTCCAAGTATACAATAAAACTGTCACTTAGGGCTGCGTATATTTTTTCTGTACATATTCCGAGTGGAAAACGCTTAACCTTCTGTGTTCAATAACACAAAAACTCCTTTTCGCCGTTATTTATCTTCTTTTTATACGAGCTACCGTTTCGTGGGTTTCCTCTGCTGGGAATCAATTTTTTTTTGTGAGAAAGGTTATTTGAATGTGTTATATTCAACAGTAAAGATGGAATTCGAGCAGTTTAGTCCAACTTTAACGTACGTAAAATTCTAAAGATTATATATATATATTTTTACTTTTAATGCATTTTTAACATGATTTCTACAATTTATGTGCAAAACAATATATTGTTTTGCTCTAAAATATAAACTATTTTAATATTACATATATCCTGAAGAGTGCTATTAAGTCCCTTGAAGGAATACGTACAAATTAAAAAAAAGAAATATTTATTTTCTCTTTCAAGAATTGTATTTGAAACATTCATATCATGTTAACAGATTACCACATCCACTTACTAACTAATGACTGAACTGGGAAGATTTCTCTCAAACCTAGATTATGACAATGTAAGAAACATAATATCACAGACCACTGTTTATCAGTCGATAATCTTCCTGGATTTCCAAACAAGGCCGAAAAATAAAATTCAAATCAACTGCGTATGCCAAGCTGAAACTCTCAGAGTTTCGAAGTTATACATGACAATCTTCTATTACTTCCCTACCAAGATGGACATTTTAAGAAATTTTATGCCGTTTAAGCTACCTACATACTTTCCACTCTAGCTTTAATAAGAATAAAAGCACTGCGACTGTGCTTCCTATCAGTATGCATACATAGATAGAACAGCTACGCAAGACCTCTGCAAGCTCATTTATCATATTATATGAGTATTCATCAATATGAATGCCAAAAAATATTTAATATTTAATTAATAAAATAAAAATTATTCAAGCTTTAATAACTCTGAATTATAAAATCCAATATATTTCTTTTTCTGTTAACTTGCTTAATCAGAATCAATGTAATATTAATGAACTGTAATTAATACAAGAAATTTAATGAATTAATGCATGAAATTTAATTGTATTTTAGAAATATGTATATGCTGATTCGTAACGTATACTAAAAACTGCTGCCAAGGGTCAAGAGCAAAGTGATTTGCAGAAAATTTCAGTTTATGAAAAAATTCCCATTTGAAAAAAGTTCGAAAAGTTTGTGAAACGCTGTCATAAACTATTTCACTCAGCAAATTTAGAATTATGCTATGGGCGAGCTAAAGGCTAAGTATTTATATAAATGTCAGAAATTCTGAGATTATCTGCTTGCAGTTTATTAAGATGTAAACAGCTATAGAAATGTATTGATTGAGAGGAAAAAGTATCAAAAGAATACTTATAACTAACATAGATACCCTGAATTATGAATACGTATAAGTGACAGAGATAACATTTTCTACTGCAATTGTTTGTAAAAATCCAATAGCAATAACTAACGCAAACCATGGCATAGAAGGTAAAACAAAGTGTTACTGTGCATCTTATTCCATGAAAGCATCATTCATGATGGTCATATAAAATAAGACGATCTCCAAATATAAATCCAGTGACGAATTTAAACTATTGCGCTGACGTTTTCGCTGGTTATTCGCATCTGTTACCCTGTCATGTATGAAACGCCAGCATTCTAGCATTTTTATAAAATGCCTGGCATTTTTAGGCAACGTATGAGAGCTATTATATATTTTTCCTAGGCACTGTATGTAGTAACTAGGCATTCATAAAATGTCAATGCTATTTAAACAGTTTTCGAAGGTTACAAGTCTATTAGCGGCATTAAAACTCTATGAGAGAGGGTTGCAAGTCCATGTGAGCAGTAGCTATAATGCATTACCAATCTTAAAACCCCGGGGTGTGTTATTTCTTTATAAATTCCTAACAACGTACTTAAGATTTAAAAGTTTACACATTCTTCTACTTCATTCGATGGAAAATGAATTAATTAAACAATGTTTGAAAAGGTTTAACAGAATGATTTGCTTTGTTAAATAACTTTATTTAAAATAAAGCAGTTTTCTAAATTTGATAACCGTGAATATTTTCATTTCTGCTAAACGGAAAATTTCAATGCTTCTAGACTTCCAGACTTTTATTTCTTACTGATATTTCCCCAATTTTCCTCTATACTTCAGAAAACACTTGAAATAAATTTCAAAGAGCACGAAAATTTCTTGTTGAAATTAACATTGGCATTTTAGTCAATTAATATTCCTAGATAGTGTTAGGGTAAAATTTAAAGAAAATAATGTACTTTTAATACTTTATAGTACGTCCTTTCCTTATCCTTTCCAATATTTTATCTCTCGTTTTAAATCAACTTACCTAACCTGTGGGAAATATAGCTTTATAAATATGTTTGCGAATGAATATCATTGTTATTTTTTAAACTATTTGAAAGTACTTTATATCTCTTCGTTTCCTTTCTATTCTTTTGCCACTATGTCCTACCACCCGCTTGATACTCGCTGATCTCTCTATTTACACTGAACGCGCTATTTAGAACTGTGAAAAAAAATAGAATTTTAAAAATCTTGTAATTTCAAAAAGCAAAACCGCAGTACAGGTTCCTACAAAGAGCTTCCCGAAGGACCGGGTAATTTATGTAACTAGCCTTTGGAAGAGGTTCGTATTTCTGATCTTCTCTGCGTACTTGTGATAAAAGAAAGATGTTCAAAGAGTGACATGCAATATGGTGAGGAGGGTTGCACAATTTCATCTCCCTAAACTTCACAATTTGTATATCATAGATAAGAACTGAACACGGAATACCATTCAACGTAATAATATTCAGACGGAGATCTACAATGCGATCTAAAAGTTTAAAGAATTTAAAACTCGTTTTACCGCAACTAGATCAAAATGAAAATAGTTTTATTTCTTTAAATACGTAGAGCCAGAGGTAAAAGTGGAAGAAGCACCCGTCCGTCTCCAATTAACCGCAAGACCACTTAACATCTAACCAACTTGAGCACAATCACCCAACAGCTGCTGTGAGCATCTGCATTGAACACCCAACCACGTGCCTCGGTACAGGATTACTTGGTAGCCTGATTAAGTTAATTCGTTCTTACTTATAAAATTAAAAATGAAAAACTAAATGTTCTTTCTTATATGTAAAATTTAGCCGAAACACAATATTTTTTTAAATGTAATCCTTATTATAGCCCTAAATACTGTGCTAATACAAATATTTTTGAATACGTAATGCGATCTTAATGCAGTTAATAATAAACAATATCAATTGCATTGATAAATACCGTCTTAAAACCTTCATTTAAAAACTGTTGTAGAAGGTCAACAATGCTATTAGTAAGAGCAGATTAATGTTCGTTTATGTTACCTGGGACAAGTCTGCGTTTCACCTGTTAGTTTGTTCATGATAGTTTTGATTTTGTAAACATAATGGTCTGAGTCTCCCAATTCCCCACATATGCAAATGATAGTTGGAAAAATATTTCTATTGAAAAATATGTGAGGAAGGTTTATGATTTGCTACATAGCGGATAACACACGATTGAATCTTCTAGGAAAAATCGTATGTATTCCTTCCTTCTGACGAGGAGTTCCAGTCTTGTTTCCAGCGCTCCGCTGCTATATTTTTATCAATTTGTACTTTAGATGAGAGCGTGTACGGACACCCAGTCGGCGTATAAGGACGAATCGGATATTTCCGCAAATGTACAACGCAAGAACTCCCTGGTGCTCCAGGAGCGCGGCGTTGGGAGCTTAACATATAAATTCCTCTCTGTTGCACATTTCCAAAACATAAATTAGCTTGTTGTGTTTCATGCGCGCATAGATTTAGATATTTTCAGATAAGAGCACGCCAGGACAAGAGTAAGTGCAGGGAGCAACAAAACATCGCCATAGGCAGAAGTGATATCGCCCCCGTGCACTAGCCGTCTAGAGAACAATAGCCTAACAGGGCACACTTGCTTCCCGCTCCGGCCAGTAGTATTGTGTGATTTTTTAATTACATTTGTATCTGCTGCGGTATTATGACTTGACATCATAAATATACTCCTAATGTGCCTTGGAGCAATACATGTAACCAACGTTGTACATACAGTTCCATTTTCAAACTGTCGCCGTGACTATGAAAAGCTGATGATTTACAAAACATACATTTATTCCTGATCTGGAAGTAGCCTAGGGCTGTAATCATTTTTAGATGTATGCAGTACAGAGCGTTATTCCGCACTGCCTCATCCCTAAGGACTTTTATTTTCGACCTTTAGGAAGAAGAATGAAGTAATATGTTACCACCATTAAGGCATGCTTCCATATCTCCAGATTTGAAACTTTAGAATACGTTAGAATATACTTAGAATTTATTTGATACTTATAATTTTATACTTTAGAATACGTGTATTCTAAAGTATCAAATTAAGGTATAAGGAAGTATACAGGTATCACGGTATACAAAGAAAGGTATACAAAGGCCACCCGAACTGTAAATCACCTCCCATATGTCTAGACTTAAAACTTTATAATGCTTGCGTTCTAAAGTATC
Organism: Stegodyphus mimosarum; assembly: GCA_000611955.2. Lineage (NCBI taxonomy): Eukaryota > Metazoa > Arthropoda > Arachnida > Araneae > Eresidae > Stegodyphus > Stegodyphus mimosarum. The sequence goes on along the minus strand of KK119346.1, from coordinate 176,302 downwards.
AATCAAGGTTTAACAAGATATGCAGGTATCAAAGGTGCTGAATAATGATTATCCCGATATTTTGGGATACTTATTAGAGGCAATTTGCAGTTAAAATGTCATATGCTGAACATAATTATAAATTTTGAATATAGCATTTAGAATAACGAAGAAAGCACCTAGTGATATTATTAACAGGAATATTCAACTTCTACAGTATAATACTTACCTGTGCCCAAACTAGATTCTGGTGTACTGATTAATTATCTTTTCATGATTGCGGCCTGATGGCATTTCATTATTTACTATCAGACGAACATGTGTAATTCTGAAGTGTAATTTCGTAGAGAGTAGTATTTTATAAAATATCATTCCATTATTTTTTATAGTCCATATATTTAGATTATGGCTGCGATCACATTACCGATACGGTTTAGACACAATACTGTCTTAGAATTTGTATTCCTGCCCTGTAATCTAAACTTATCTAATTAAGAACAAAGACGAACTGAAGGTATCCACTCATTTGCAATTAGCTTTTATTTCTGATCGTTTTGAAAAGATTTTCTAAAAATCATTAAATAAACGGCATTTCACTGGAAATGTATGTTCGAAATCGCTTCGTTTTACGATTTGTGAAATACAAACTAAGCGAAAATAGAAATTTAAATAAATGTGCTTTTATAAATTCTCCAGTTAAAATGCCAAAGCATAGCATATTTATTTTTGAGAACATATATAAAGAACATACATATCTCTGAAAGCTACAATTTCGGAAAGGTCTCTACGATTTTTTTTTACAAAAGTAACATTTTTTGTAACTAGATAAATGCAGTAAATATCTCAAGGACAAAAACCGAGATAAAACCAAATGTTTCCTAACATGCGAGGACTATCATAGATTAACAAAACTGCTGGCAGAAAAAAAAGCAATAACCACCAAGCAAATGCTAATTACAATCACATGCTTTTGCCCTTCACTTCACTAGTTCACAGCCGCTCACAGGGCTCTTTTTAGAGGGTTGCGCAAGGGGGAAATGAAGGCACTTTTAAAAGTTTCGAGAAAATTTGCTTAGGACTTCAAAAACATGTTTTGCACAAGCTTCCAGAATGTCGTTAAATTAGCACGAAATTAGCGAATATCGCCAACATGGCTACAAGCATTTTCGCAAGAAATAATAGAAGGGCTTTTATTGTAGCTCTGGCTTTCATTCAGCTATCCTTACGATTCAAATGTCAATAGGCATTAGATCTACGAATATAATTAGTGAAATACACCTTCGCAAATCCAACCAATTGTGACGAATTCAAAATTAAATAAATTCCTAAGAAATAAATATAAAACCACCACACAAAGCATCCTAAATAAAAAAATAAATAAAAAAATGCATAATATAAAGAAAATAATTAACAAGTAACATAAAAAGAAATTAAAGTAAATTACAACTTAAGTCAACAAAGAAAAATTTTAGAAATACAAAAAATAAATAAATAAATAAATAGAAGAAAATTAAATTTAAAATTAAAAAAAATAATATGTGAAAAACTTTATTAACATCAAGTGTCATTCACTACAAGTTTAAAAGCATGTATTTTAACTTGAGAGGTTGAATAAAAAGTACTTTATTAACGATTGAAAATTTGAACAAGATATAGGGAGAATGTGAGCTAATAATAGGAATTTTAAAAGCAAATTATAAGCAAATAAATGAAAATAATTACAAAAGTGCATAATAATACATGACTATTCTTCAAAATATTATAATGACAGATGCCTGGTTTTATTTCCTAATTTTAAAGTTCCATTTGTTTTCTAATCAATTAAAAAACTGCTTGTTCTGTTTACGCCAAGGTAACAGAAGAAGTAAAGTAACGCTAGTAGCAAAGTAAGAATATGTGAAAATATACTTTCTAAGTTACGCAGAGTAATCGTAATCGTAATCGGTTCTTTGATCTTACGGCTTATAGTTGCAAAAACAACTTTTACCGGTACTTTTGGTAATTTCTGCCCTTAGGCGATGATTATAAAAGCAAAGGCAATACTGCCGCGCCGAAATTGGCGAAGCTATACATGTACATGTAAGTACAGACATAGGAAAGCATGTAATGCATGACATAATGGTACTGGAAATCTGCTGATAAAGGTCATGTGATGGGGTCACCACTAATTTACTGTCCATGCAGTTGACTGCTTCATAGGTAAGTTTAACAAAGTCCTTTCCAAGCACAAAAGTCTCTGTCTTTTGAGTCTTTACTGAATAAATTCAGCGTTATGATTATACACTATACACACTTTATGAAAAACACAAATTGCACTATTGGAAAACTTGAAATATAAACGTGAGCTTTGTGTGATCTGGTGCCGATCAAGTCCATATGAATACAAAGTCTCTTGATATTTACATTTACACAAATATGAAAACACAGATAATACTGTTTAAATTATAAACCTGAGCTTTGTCAGATCTGGTGCCGATCAAGTCCATAATATTAAAGAACAAAGTCTCTTGGTTTAAGTATTTACCACTTGGAATTGTGGAATATCGAGCGCGGCCGTTTGGCAGCTATTTCTAAGGTCGGATCGTAGTTACTTAGTTCTCGAATATGATCATAGGATGAGCTGTTAATATTTTGGTAAAAGTTGTGACATGTTGAAAGAATTTGATCAGCTATTGGGTTGATCTTTAAATCTTTGTGTAGTTGAAGGTTTCGCACAAACCATGGGGAATCTGTAATTTCTCTCAAAGTTTTGTTTTGAAATACTTGCAGTTTTTTCCTGTACGTTTTGTAGACTGTAGCCCAAATTGGTATTGCGTATAGAAGGATTGGTCTAATTAGAACCAGATACAGTTTTCTTTTGAGTCTCAAGCTTAATTTTGATTTTCTGTTCATAAGGGGTTGAATCACAATTTTGGCGGCTATGGCTTTTTGCAAAGTATATATTATATGATCTTTAAAAAGTAACTGGGCATCAAAATAAACACCGAGATACTTGACCTTATTAACAATGGGTACTGGGTGATTGTTGATTTTGATGTTTATTTCTATGGGAGTGAATTTTCTGTGCCTTCTGAATATTAAAACTTGGCATTTGTTAGGGTTTACTTTAAGCTTCCAATTATTTAAATAGTGGATAATTTGGTTGACTGCAATGTCCAGCTTATCGACGGCGAGTTGCGGCTTTATGGATTTTGTCAAAATTGCAGTATCGTCCGCAAATTTTACAATTTTGGAATTTAATGGTGTAGGCATGTCATTAATAAAGACATTGAAAAGAAAGGGGCCAAGGACACTTCCTTGAGCCACTCCGCTTCTGATTCTTTTTCTTGCAGATAGTGAATCTTTAATTTTAACTTGGAATGTGCGGTTTTTTAAATAGCGTTTAATCAATTTGATGAAGTTAACAGGCAGTCGAGCAAGGTGCAGCTTAAAGAGCAAGCCCTCATGCCAGTTACGCAGAGTTTTTAATTTATAATGTAAGGAGGATGAGCTCTGTATGTTATTTAAAAAATAAATTTTACGATTCAACTTAATTTATGTGTCCTGACAAAATGATTCTCCCAAAAACATGTAAATAATGATCAATGATTTATTTGCACAATAATGTTCATTTCCGCATTGTGTACGACATTTTAAGATATTCATAAGCCTGCAATTAACTTTATTCTACATACAAAAACGTAAGGTTTAAATCAATACCATTGCCTAAACCATTAGTGGTCGGTGACAATCTCTATAGCGCAGACTCACTTTTATAGTCACCAAAATCTTTCAGTCTCAAAATGTGTGTTATAACGGACGGAGAGCGCGTCATAAATTATTTTCAAATTATTGCACGTCAAAGAATTTATGTCGCATTTAATGTTTTGGAATATATCTGTTCCATTAGAATACAGTAGAAAAAAATAGTTTATCGTCTAACAGATTTATCGCCTAAGCTATAAAAATCACGTACCGACAACCGACAAAATTTAAATAGTTATAGTCGAACAAATACTGGATAAAATGCAACAGCGTAAAATATAATATATAATTCTTTAAACCGCGCTTTCAAAAATATATGAAATCGAATAACTTTACATTATATATTTCAAAAAGTGGAGTTATTTCTTAATAAATATTTATTCAAAAAAGATTTATAAATAAAACTAGCAGAATTATTATATGTGTGTGAAGAATTCCTCTGCTAGTTTTATTATAAACCTGTTTTTGAGTAACTTTTATTAATTTCAAAGAGAGGAAATAATAGCATCTTCGAGAAAAGTAAAACACTTTTATCGAGATTGGGTTTCAAAATCTAATTAGTAAATTGGAAATTGAAATTAAATGTTTATATAAAAAACTATGAAAATTAATAAAAAGATAAATCAAATTGTATGCTAGTAAAGGCATCTATAATTATGATATAAAAATTTCTTTCACAAATGTAATTTTTTAAATTTTCTCTTTCGTTTTGTTTTTATGTATTTTAAAACAAATGTTTCCAACTAAATTAAAAAGCAAAAAAGACACTGAGAAATTTCTTAGTTTCATTTGAGATTTATTTTTCCGTTTTACTGAAATAAATATTATTTGTATTGGAAGAAAATTGTCCTTGTTTCATAAAATGTTTTTCTGAAACCCATACTTGTCATATGGTAAATAAATTGCATTATAAGCATTTGCATCAGTTACTACATAAATCGTAATTTTTCCGATAATAACAGATTGTTTATTTAGTTCAACCACAGAGTCTATTCACACTTAGGCACTTTTTTTAAAGCTCCTTCAATATGTATATATCAACTATGTAAATTCAACTGTTAAACAATTCATTCTCTTTCGTACAATATCTTAAAAATAGGATATTTCTGTATACAAGGCTGCATCGTATTCAGGTTAATATGGAACTTACTTTTACTAACAGTGTGTGTTGATAGCATGGGTTTGAATAAAATATGTATTTTGTATTTTTTAAAGTTATTTAAAGTAAGAAAAATTTTATCATATGCAAAATTATTTTCAACTATGAAGATTAACGATATTTGTTATTTAATATCTGACGATGAGAAAATGTGTTTATTTGTGTTTAGAATCATCTAGAACTTTTGAAACTGAAATCAAACAGAAGTAAGTTCGGATTTTCTTTAGTTTCAAATTTCTAAACTTGCCTTATTTTTAGTGCATAAATTTGGACTGAGGTTCACAGTAACTTTTCGGACGTTCTATCAGTATAAAAAATTTTCTTGTACATGATAAGTAAAAAATATAAAACTCCGTGTATTATAATCAAATAATGAACATACTCCTAATACGAATTACGTATTTTTAATGAAGTAATGATAAAACAGTAGACTGGAACTACGTACTTCGAATATATAGAATGTTTTCCTTTCTGAATGAACACTGTCATCTACAATTACCGAATTACAGAAAGCAAATGAATGTCCATTATGGGTCTACATATCCTCCAATTCATTCCTTGCACTTTCCAGACCTTCACCATCAAATGAAACGACGTCGTTTACCAGTCTGCAACATATCAGTAAATGCTAATCTAATAAATATCAGCCCGTTCGCTGATCAGGGAGAAGTGTCAACTATCTGGACCCGTTCATCAATAATGGCGCAATCTAGATCCGTCGTTGACACGCTCTTGGGCATT
>KK119346.1:12890-169813 GCA_000611955.2 Stegodyphus mimosarum | reverse complement strand
ATATAACTGTATATATGTGTGTTATAATAAAAGTTAATGCAATGAATTATTTTCAATAGTGGAATAAAATATAACAAATCATAATGGTAAGAAATTTTCGTGTGGCTATGCATGTTTATCGAAGCTACATATTTTCAGATATGAACATAGCAACTATTCTTTATATCGTTAGATTTGTCATAAAAATCGTGCCTAAAATGAAAGAAAATAACTACGAAAAAATATTGAAATATTCCTTAAAATTTCCAAATTATTTGTATAATTAATAAAAATAAATCTTATTTTATTTTCATTGAATTCAAGCTAAAATTATGAATCTACACTGTCTATATTTTACTTTGTTTCCCGATTACAAATCCCATAAATTACTAGCACTTTTATATCACTTGATTTTCACACTAACTATGTAGTAGATTTTCTAACGCTTTCATAATTTTCTTTTCTTCAACAAAAATTTAGCATTTACTTTTCTGGCATATTTTGTCGTTGAAAATAGTTGCTTTTTTCTTTATGAAATTTATCAGGCTATCTCTACAAATTGCATAATGATCAAAACTTCAAACTAAGGGTTTCTAAATTTGTAAATAGGATGGTATCAGGAAAACATATTTTTTTCACTTTCAAAGATCGAGTTTGCTTAAAAAAAGACGTCAATTATGGCAAACATTTGAAACCAAAAAAGAATGTTTTCATCTAATAATGTGCTAATACAATACATTTTGCGAAGAGTAATTAATACCTTAAAAGATTCGCTTCTCCCTTATATATGGCCATAGCTGGAAGGTTACGCAGATTGAAACTTTTAGTATTCAAATATAATAATATGATACAACACAGTAATTAGTTCTATAAATAAAACAACTTCTGAACTTCACGCAAATTTCACGCAAAAAGACAGCTTTCATCCTTTAACATAAATGCAGCCGTGCATATGTGTCTATACAGACAAAAACTATGCGTCCAGTTTACAACTGTTTCAAATCTCCGAGACGGCATATCCTTCAAGAAGAAGAATATTAAAATGTTCTTCTACCTATTTATCGCCGAGAAACATTTTCTTCTACCTCATCGCCTAAAATTATACTACATAATACATGCATACTAAGATGTAATGTCTTGGTTCTCGGTTCATGCGTTACTTTATGATTGGCAAAGATATATCTTGACTGATTTCAGTCGTCCAACCGGTACAGTGGTTAGCTTCGTTGACTGCCGTCCCGGAGTGCCCGGGTTTTGAATCCCGGAAAAGACACGGATATTTTTAAATGTATAGTGTAAGAGTGGCATGGCGGCACTCTAAATATGCGTCTCGCCAAAAGTCCTTTCGTGTGGTTTGGTGGAAGGGGAGAGAGGTGTGAAACCATCGGACCAGTCCCCTCCGGTATGCTCATCAGAATTGGGGGCGGAACTGAGCTAAATCGCACTGTCGCCTTGTAAGATGCTCAAGGCTGATGCCAACGTATCAGGCGTATCTTGCATTTCCTGGTCAGGAGGAATTTCGTGGGCTTCGGCTGATGTTACTGTCAGATACGTGAGCATAAGTAACAACATCACCATATCTCCTAATTTCAATAGCTGTATTTTCTCCGCACTTTATGTGATTATTTGAGTAGTTGCCGCATGCTATAATACAATTTCACTTAATGCATTAAAACAACTATCAACTACAATTAGTCCTTTGCAATAAATATATGAAATACAGTATCTTTTAAAAAATAGGGAGAAAAACCACTTTCTCAAGAAACTCTTTTTCTGGTAAACTTTCTGATAAGGAATATTAAGCAGTTTCTAAAAAATAAATCAGCTTTGCTCAACGGTTTTTCTACATGATGGTTAGATAATATTTAGATAGTTTCATGATGTCCGTTAGACAAGTTATATGTGATGTATTTAAAGCCATTCCACGGAGAAAGGTAAATACATTTTCCCAACCTGTTAGGTTATTTTTAAATGGTGAGTGACTTTGAAAATATCTCAATATCTGCGGCAGTTACATGGCTACTCACTTTCGAAATACCCCGGTCTCAACAAAATACATTGGTAAGATGATTAATAATGTTTCACAAAAATAAAACTTAAGTATTTACTTTCTTTCTTTATTTATAACTCTTAAATATGTTAGAAAATACTTGCATAATAAGAAAGTTCGTTTCTTATATTAGTTTTCTCTCCTTGTTATAATATAAAGATCTTTTAAATGAATGTGGTGAACGGAAGTTAGTGAAAATTTGTGCACCTGATGTAAATTATTTCAAGGCTGCGTAAAATGCGAACGAGTTATTTTTGTTTCATTATGTTAGAATGTTAGAATACTTTAATTAATGTAATTGCAAAAATTAATCATCGCAAGCCTTTATACATTTCCAAACGGAATTTTAATGATATGCATTGTTTATCAAGTATATATTACGTTTCTCCTTCTTCCTTTTTTATGTTGTTGATCGTATTTCATAAAAGTACTGGTTTGTCTTTGGAAACAATCTTTTAGCAGAAAAGAGTAAAATTCATATGTTTCGCTACCCCCCCAAGAAAAATAAACTCTAGAAACTTATTTTCATTCTGTTTTTCTAAAACATAATTAAATACAAGACGCGTGTTTCTGAAAATGTATTTGTTCATCATAATTAATGACGAGAAAAAAAAAACTAATTTTGAAAACATAAGAATTTTGCTTCATATATTGTTATTACTAAATTACCACAAATATGAAAATTTACGGTGTATGCTTGAGCTTCATTAGATTTAAATAAAATATTTTTACTGGGAGCAAAGAAAAGAAATATAAATGAGAAAAATAACATGTTTAGTAACTATGCGAAATTAAAATGCAGTAACAATAATCAGTTTAATTTTATTATCATTAATAATGAAACTGAATAAAAAAGTGAGAGAAATTTTTAAATTAATTCAGTTCCCGATTATTATGTATGGTTATTATAAATATTAGTTGACCGAGTTCTGAAGTCCTATAATTTTCAAGTAATGGATAGCACGTTTTTTGATATCCACACAACGGAAGAAAACAGCTTAAGTTCCAAAATCCCTCGCTTTAGACATGAAATCTTCTTTATCTTCTTTAAAATCTTTCTTTAGGCATGAGCAAAGCAGATGTGAGCCACGAAAATAAAATGGCTAGTTTATAGCAGACAAGTTTTTTGGCTTACGAATATGAAAGTATTTATCCATTGTTAGTTTAGAGCTTGCGTTTCGAAGGTAGTACGATTTCTAATTCACCACAGATCAGCGTTTTCTGTGGAAATACCTATAGGTGAAGCATACTAGTGGTCTATGAGCCCCGGTTGCATGAGCTTGAGATAGCCGAGTCTTTGTAACCAAACAGAGGAAACATTTAGACATAAGGTTTTGTGAGAGGATCTTAGAAATAACCATATGTATCAAAATTTGAGATGCCCAACATTTAGAGCCAGCTGAATATATCAAATGATACCAATTCTGCAACCGCATGCATGAAGGATTTTGTAGTGCATTTAATGTTCTATGGTGAAATACTATTTTGTTTTTGGAATGGTAAGCCATCAAAATATCTGGATATGTGGCATGTAAAATTGCCATTCTCTTTTGAATAGAAACGCTTCTGTTTGGGTTAATAAAAAATGTTTAATTTTGGTAAATGAATTAAATATCTTCTGAGTGATTTCATAAATTCTTTTTCCGTGAACACTTTGACGGGTACTTCGCATGCCATGAAGTGGTTCCGAGAACTTCGTATTCCAGCAAGACTAGACTCCACCTCATTGGCAGAGTGAAGTGCGAAGCAATCTGAATGATGAACACTGACGCCGTTAGATTGGTGTTCATAGGTAGGATAACATAACATTATCGATTTGGTCTGTAAGTTCTTCCAACTTGGCATACAATAAATTTTTCTCTGATGATATGTAAAAAAAATGTTTAAGATCTCATTCTCTAAAGCAGTGTAACAGAAGTGTTGTGTAGCAAATTTTCATGTAACACTTAATTATTTAAGTTTGACTTAAGATTAATTTTCATTATTCTAAATTTATGCTACACAACGTTATTTTATTTAATATCTTGTATTTATATTTGCTTTGGTTTAATTTTAATTAGTGGTTTTGGTACTTTAAGATTTGTACGTCTCTTCCACTGGTTACTCGTAAACGCGTTGAAACAGACAATGGAATTAGGTGCTTTCGTAGGTAATAAACTTGATTTAAAATTACTTAACTTAGGTTGATTCTCATTTAACTTATATCATTGGATGCAGAAAAATTAGCCTTTTAATTTAAGAGTACTTTCAAGTCTCTAGCTTAAACAGTTTTTAAGTTACAGTTAATTATTCAACGAATTTTTGCACTTCGAGTATTTTTTTTGGTTGAGGGGGAAAGGATTGAAAAGCGTCACTTTTGCAGTTGATTTCCAAGCCTTTGCTTAGGAATTTTTGTCCGTTGCCTAGGTTTGCTGGTTTTCCCACGCCTACGTCGAATTCTTGGTTCTTCTTTTGGCGGGCTTGGCGAGATTCGGAATTTTGTTCCAGTTCAACTCCTCGATTTTTGGACGATATTAGCAGGGGTTTGTGTGAGGGGTAGAGTTTCAGTTTATTCACCCTTTTGGCGAGTTTTGGCGATATCTAGTGTCCGGACCTGACAAAAAGCGGGTGCAGGTGGGATTGCGAAGCTGTTGGGACGTTTTCGTTTTTGCATTCGGCTGACAAGAAGATAACTTTCTCGGGCGCCTTGGGCATCTTGTTGCTGCAACAGAAAGGATGAATTTGTTTTTTTAACGGGGGGCTTATGGCTCCTGTCACGTCTTACTCCATGGCTTCGGAAATAGTCCTTCAAAAATGTAAATGAAATAATTCTGCAATAGAAAAGGAAATGAAAGAAAATTATATTTCCATGCTTCAACTACCACAGAAATAATGTCCTTCAAAATGGAAAGTAAATATTTCTTCGTCAATTCTACCATCTGATGAAGACTCAGTCCGCTTCTTCAATTTATAAGAACAGAAAAAATCAATAGCCAAGCAACCTGTGTTCCGACCTGAGTTTCCTGATGGCTCTGAAGTTCGTAATACAGAAGGCTGGATGAAACTTCCAAGTTCCTGCGTACTGGGTATTCTTCGAATGTTCGGTGTCCGCCAAGCTGCCGTCGAACCCCCAAATCTCCAGGTTCACATCTTCCGTCAGTTAAGAAGTTTTTCTTTTTGAACTTTAATGTTAACTTAAATTCTTAAAGATTTTTTTTTCATCCAAAATTCTCTGGTTTAATTATTTCTTGAATTTTTTTAAAGATTCTATTATTATCAGAATTTAACTTTTATTTAAATGTTTGCTGTAAAGAATTTTGAAAGGTAGAAAATTTAAATCTTTAATATTTTTGAAGATTTGCTGATTTAACTGAGATCTGAAGAAATTTGTGAGCAGTCTTAAATTGCTCTAGTTAAAGGTATAATTTTTTTTTCCTCTTATGGTGCAATACTATAGGTACTTAACTCTGTACTTCATTATTTGAATTTTCTCTTGTTCTGGGATAAATAAGGTGTAAGAACCTTACAACTGAAAAATGAAATAGAAAATTTTAATTTGTATCTTAACTCATAAAAATAGTTATTACTTAAACAATAGTATTTGAATTGAAGTGGTTACTGTCTAAGATTGCAGTATTTGTGGAAAATATATAAATGTTTAGCTATTTGTTTTCTAAACTAAATAAGGTAGTTCCCGGGGACTAGTATAATTTTATGTTAGTAAATTTGTTTGATATCAGTGTTTTAAGGAAAGTAATAAACTAAGTTAGTATTATTGATTTTATGTGTTTACTTGAATTTCTGATTACACAACATGGTTTCACCAGTAGCAAGGCTCTTCGGGTTGTTGAGACGAAATTTAAAAGGGTACAAACACAACGCAATTCATATTTGTTTAAATTACTAGTATTTTACAGCTTAATATATAAGAGAAGGTGTAAGACAAGGATACGGTTATATTTGTAATCAGTAGGAAAATCTTTCAGTTCATGTATGCAGAACTAAAGTACAGCTTAGGTAACAGGAATATTGAAATACCAAGGGTAACAAATGGAGCTCTGCTGATCACTCCTAATACTATGATTAAAAATGGAAATGTTATACTTCATGTATATTATTTCATTTATAATTGCGTTGTTTACATCAATTTGCAAAATGTGTGAAATATGATAATCATATGTAACACATTTGCATAATTTTTACACTATCTTAATATATGAAGTAAAATTTAAAAAATGAAAAACAGATTACTGCGTTTCAAGTGAATCCAATTTATCAAATTTTATTTTTCCGACATGATTTAAATTTTATTGGTTTTACTAAAACCCGGATGTGTTTTCAGAAAGGTTAAACGACTGAATATCTCTTGAACGATCGGTCGTAAATCCAGTAGAATTTAAGAAATGAATAAAAGTGAGGCTTTGAATTTGTGGAAAGAACTGTATCCTGAGAGATTTCAGCAAAAATATTATAAAATTATTCTTTTATGCTAGACTAAAAATGGAAGCATACTTAAATACGTTTCATAACGGAGTTACATTAAACAAAAATAAAAACAAAAAGAAAGAAATGCCTACTGGAGCAGAATTACTGCAGAAATTGCTCGTTAACATATTTTTGGAACCTCATTCGTATATGCTAAATTGAGTTACCATGCAAATTCATATCAGTAAACCATTGATGTAAGCTGGAATACGTTTCATGAGTGTACTGCTTAAATACTTTCCCAATTTTAATCATCAATTCTAAACAACTTATCACCTGGAAAAACATCTGCAGAAGGCAGATATAAAATTCATGTTTAATTTACCTTACGAAAATGTGACAAATGGTCAACATATTCATAATCTGAAATCGTATATTGATTAATTCATTTAAATAGCTTAATACCAATCTAAATGACGAAAATGCTTTTAAGAACCTTTTCCATGAGTTTGTAAAGTGAGCACGCATCCCATTTAAAACTCTATACAGCAGATTATTAATTCTGGGTTTCATACATGATATCCTTCAAAAAACTTGCATAATCATACAAATTTTAAGTTATATTTACAAATATACTCCTCTGTTCAAACAGTTCGCGAAAGAGTCGCACTTTGTATTCGTAGGATTTGCAAGCGATTCAAGTGATCTAAAACGAATCAGCTGTCAATGTGGGGTTGTTCAATGGTGTTTATCTGCGGTTGCCGGACTGCAAGAGCTCCGGAACAGTGTTCCTATAGTTCGAAAGTACATACATAATATTTATGCTATATTTCAAGGAGACATGCCTTATCAGCAATTACCAAGAATTTTTTTAAATAGGAGTACATGTTTTCCTCTTTAACGTGACAGCTGTATCGACTTTAAACTAAGTTTAAAATGCACTAGATGATTATAAGCTATTTAAAACTCTTATGTTTCGAGAACAATAGCTATTTTTGATGACTAAAATTACTTAATTATCATAAATTTATGTTGTCAGCTTTTACATCAATTATCAACATGCATATAACTTTCTCATTGCGTTCCAGAAAGTTAAGTGAAAATTTACATTTATTAAAACATATATTTAAAAGGTATATCAGTTTTAATGATGAGTACTTGTGTATTTTAAATATATTCTTCGTGAATAGTCTCTCGTATGTAACCTGTTCCTGAAGCTAATACTTAGCAGGATATCGGATTGAATGTATAATAGCTCTGCAAGGCAAAATAAATTAACATAGTTCACAAAAACGTATGCGACTTGCAAAAATTTTGAAAAAAATCGAATTGTAATGCGGAGATTATATTTAGTACTTTATTAGCAGCTACTTGTATCTTTAAGTTGAGTCAAAAGCCTAATTTTGAAGTAATAGTATAGTATAAATAAACAATTACTAAAGTATTTCAACATAAAACTCAAAATTGACAAATATCACTTTAACAAAGTGGTTAAGTTGAAAATGTGATAATATCTACCTCATCCTTTGTTAGTTATTTGTTAGTTAGTTATTATCTTAATTTGTACCTGATTTGAATTAAGTGAATTAATTGTGCTCCGCTAATATAATTTTGTTTTCAATAGACGTATATTTCAATATCAATTCAATCTACGTACACGATTAGCTGAGCATATTTCTTCACATCTTATCAAATCTAGTTGACATATTTCTTTAACGAGGAATATTTGTGCTGTAAATATGAATATAAATGAATAAACTGAGATTATTTTCATTTCATTGCTTGTAAATGTAAATTAATCCACAGTAAATCTGAGATATTCTAGAGTCTTCTGTTTAAATCTTGTGAACTTATTTATTGAACAGAAGGTTTCTAATGTTTGTTCCAGTTTGCAAACACACTTACTGTGTAGAGGGCTGATACTATCCTTTATATACTTTTAATATGTAGTATATAACAGTATAAATTAAATAACAACTCTCTTGACTTTAAATTTATAATACATAAAAAGTGTTAATGAAAATTTTCATATTTTTTGTTCAAGAATTCATATAGCAATACACTTTCTTGAAGTGTTCATACACTTCACTTTCTGCACATGGTTACACCAGAAAGTACTGTAGAGTCATTAGGATTTTTAATGCTGAGGCACGTGAAAAGTGGGGAATGTCCTCGCCGGGACTCAAACTTCGGACCTTTACTGACCATTACACAACGAAGGCTAGAGAAATACCTTATATACTCCCCCCTTTTAAAGGGAAGCTGGGGATACGAGACCCAATCGTCAAATCCTGGTGTTGGAGAATCATGATCCACCACTTTTTTTAGTTCTGACGCCGCTCCAGATTTATTGGTATTTTTGAAGTAGGAGAAGATACAAATGTTCAATACCCTCGCCGGGGCTCGAACCTCTCAAATACAGGCCGAGCGTGCTGCGAAGAAAGAGCGCCGAGCGTGATTCGAAGCTATGAGCGTGCTACGTGCTACGAGGGTGCTGCGAGCGCCGACCGTGCTACGAAGGCATGCTAAGGAGGCGGGAGAAATAACTTACAGGATTCTACTGAAAAATTCTTGACTTCTCCTTGATTCCAGAAGGTATCAACGCTCTTTCTAGCAGGATACATGTCACCAAAATCATTAATGAGTTTACAGTACTGTGGAGCGTGGCAAGAGTAATGCTGTACATAGAAACAAAACTGGAAATTTCAAGTTTCTTTAAGTTGCCGATTTTAGTTTCATTGATTCTATCTTACGTGCCCTCTCAAAAGAAATGTTAATAGGGAAAAGTTCCGACTATCATGGTTTCCAAGGTCATCACATCGGACCCACTGCTAGGAACGCTAATGATTATTTTTGTTTGCATCATGACCTGTGAATATGTATAAAATGGGTCTCAAATCTATGATAGAATCTTGGATAAAACTAACCTGCATCGTCTCCAGAACGCTTACACCTCACACACTTTCCATATATTCAAATCTTTTGTATCCCCGTGTTTTTAAAATACTAAAAAAGCCTTATTTTAAATAAATGACGGTCTAACAGTGTATTCAGATAAATATTTTAAACCATCTCCCTGTGGCTATGCTGCGAAGTTTCACGAATTTCAGTCCCTTATGCTATTGGGATTCTAACTGATATGTAAGGAGTGCCTAAAAGATTTATCAGATATAAAAACGTTTTTAAATTAGTAATGTCCCAGAACGTGCTAGGGAGAATCAAGACATTCTTATTCCCTTACAATGAGCGACTTCCAGCTAATTCTTGTCACACATAACTGCAAGTGAATTAAAATGTCAAATAAATAAGTATAGTTTTAAATGCAACGTTTGCTTAAAAGTTTGATTGTAATCTTTGAATATTTTCAGGTATTAATGGCAATTATACATTCGTGGACTTTAATCCCTAGTTTTACGATTTCGTAACTGGAAATGATGTTCACAGTTTTATTAAACGAACTTTTACATTATACTGGTCTAGAACTTTTATTTCGTATGGTTACAGAGAATCCAGTGCTTAAGCAACACAATCTCATACTTTAAATACGTGAGTCTGTTTTTGTCGTGCGGCAGTCAACATTTCGTGTGTTATTTCTTAGAATGTACATCAGCGTTTCAAAATATGTCTCTGGGACCTGTAGCAGTGCGAAGAGTTACATTTTGCAATTTATATAAATTTCACTTTATAAACTTAAAAATACCGTAAAATTGATATTTCCTTTTTTCTTAAATTCTTTTTATAACTTTATGTATATGTCTACTATCGACGGTTGCGAAAATAAAAGCAGCATAAAGCATTTTACGGATGAGCATTTAAGTATTTAATGCAAGTTTTCAGTTAATAAAATACTGTATTAGAACATAGCTTTTATCTTCATAGTTACGCAAGATAAAAAATAACTGATTTTAAATTTGGAAAATTTATTCACTTCACAGTTTCTAAAATCAGAATGGCATTGAATTTATTACACTCTAATTGCATTCTAGTGGAATGTTCAGAATGAAATTTTAAAAATTTAGAAGTTGGTATATTAACAAATTGTTGCGCGATCGATTAAATGGTATTAGACTACATTGTTAAATTATAGATCAATATCTTATAAACTTTGCATACTAATTTAATTATTTAACCAATAACTGCCATTTAAAAAAATATATAATGCATATATTCAGAAATTTTCAATTTCAATAAGCGATATTTAGTGCAACTGTTAGAAATCTCTTTCTAATAGCTATTTTTTTATTTTTCTAGAAGCTCTATTCTGAAAATACGTAAAGCTTATGAACGTATATATTTTAGTATAGAACTATTTTATAGAATAAAGTAATTTTCACAGAAAATGAAATACATAATTAACAATTTGTATAACTTCAATTTCTATAGGTCTAAATCTGCGAAGCACGTTATGTCGTCATGTTAAATTAAGTATTTTACTTGATGCCTTAAGGAAAATTCTTAGCAGCATTATTTTATTCCTAAATTCATATTATTCATCAATAAATTTAACTGTAGTTGATTTTATAAAATAAAAAAAACATATAATTTTATATGAAATCCCAATCAACAGCTATTTACCTATCAGTACTCCTGTTGAGAAAGATTTAACGTTGCTCACGGCGGAAATCACCATACTCACCATTCAGCTAGCCTGTTACTATATAATAAACTTAATCGTAACCAATTTTCAGCTGCTTAGCGAAGTTATCCATCTGGCCAGTGGTTGGTTGTATCGTAAAAGGAAATAACTAATTGTTAAGTAAAATAGTATTTTAAAGTGTTGTATGTGTATTGAACATAGGCTGTTTAGACAACTAGTGTATTAAAGATATCAGATGAAACAATTCTAGACCCCTATCAAGTAGAAAACATAAATATTCCTTTCGTTAAAGTTACTGAAATTATGCATTTTTTTTTCATGAACAAGCCATTGCAGTAAGAAACCCTAAACGTCTTCCGAATGACAAAAATATTTCAACAAGCTCATAATTATTTAAATATATCAAGCCAGTCATTGTAAAGTAATTAATAGGCTATAAAATAAGAAACATTATTTTTGCTCCAAGATAACCATCTGATCATTTTGCAAACAACATATGCATCATTACGATTGCTAAATGAATGGTTTTAACATGCTGCTTCTTAAAACGTGCTTTGGGGAAACAGTTTGTATGGCTTTTCTCCCTCCTTAACCATGTGTCTTCGTGATGTAAATGGAAAACGCGTTCGGTTAGCAAGCGGAAGTTCCGAATTTCGAATACCGGTGAGGGTATTGCCTATCTTTCATGTTTCCTGTTTCAAATCTAATGCCAGGCAGAGATTTTTAAAAATTTGTCATTTGTAACCTGAAAAAGTATCGTATTATCTCTGAATGATATGCTTCAAACATTCCTTTTCTTCAGTTCTATCCAGGATTGAAACCACGCAGTTTTTACGCTGTAAAAATTTAATTTTATTCTCTAGATTAAGTACTTTGTTTTGAATTTATAATTTCGAGAATTATTAATTAAGTTATCTAGAGCAATACATGTTTTTATGAAATTATAGATAAATCACGTTTTCCTAGAAAACAGGTATTTGTTAATTTAACACTCACACAAGATACTTGATCTTACTGACATTTCACGTTCTCATCGCCAACAGCCTTTCATACTGTTATTAAAAATTTATGTAAACATTTAAATACATTTTATTGCTCTGCGTTGTTTATTTTGTTGTAGTATTGGGCATTGTTTTATTTAGTTATTTATTTAATACTTTACACTAGGGTAACATTTAGAGTGGAGATTTTTCTGTAATTGAATTTGTGACTATATTATTTTGTGCTCATTTCTTTCATAGAATTGCAGTTGTTTCAATACTGAATCCAACAACGTTTAAATTTTAAAAAAATGCTGAAATAGAATTATTAACGAGATATTGGCTGATACTCTGTTGACGAGTCTTGGCAGATTTTGTCGGGTTACGTTGAAGAAATGGAGTGCGAACTCCGTTAACTCGCGAGTTTGGGAAAAAGGCATTTTCGAAATTCTAGGAATGGTTTTTCTGAAGTTTCTAGAAGTTTGTGTAGCACCATATAAATACAGCTTCGACAGTCAGCTATAATTATTTTGCTAACTCTGTGAGACCGCAATTAGAAGAACTGGCTGAAATGAGTCTCAGAATTTACTCTGGAGGTTATATAAGTATTTTATGATGTTTCTCGTGTATTAAAGTAGATGTGCCTAATATGAACATTCTCTTGAATTACTTATTGCAATTTATATTTTGCTGGGCATAAATATCACAATAAATAGTCAGTTTCTTTTCCTTCATCTGAAGTGATTATTTAAAATGATTGCCTATTGCTGCGCATTGCCTGTTGCTAGATTGTAACCTATTGTTGCATAACTCAATGCAGTAGGCTACACTGTATAATTGAATACATATTACATTCGGAATGAACAGAATAAAAAATAGGGGCAGTTAAGCCTTGCCAGAAAGCGAAAGATCACTCATCAGCATTAGCGGGGTTGTCAGCCTTTGCGAACCATCGCACTATACCTTAAGAATTATACTCAATATTTAATAGTAACTTCAGACGTCATCTAGAGAAGGTACTTATATCACGTAACCTTGTTATGCACGGCATATCACGTTTTTTAACGCTAAAGAAAATTTTATAAATTCCTTATATAATCTAATAAAAGGCACAGAAATTAATTCTCCCAGGATTCATATTTTAATTATATCTATTTTATATTGTAGAACCTCATTTTACTATTTGCCTTAAAAATGATTGTATTATACACTTCAAGACAGTGTACAAATGATATATTGCATATTTCGCGTTTTACGCCAATAATTTTATACCTTTACAAATATTATGTTTCTTAGATTCATAATGTTTTATTAAAGATAGTTTTGCATAATACGCTTAGTAATTATTATCATAAAAATGTCTCAATAGTTTAATCTTTAGAAATGGAATAAAAGAGATAAATTAATTTAAATTTTGTGTCCCAAAAGAGTAACAATTAATGGCTTAAAAATTTCATTATCATATCATCACTTCTAAGAATTAGAACAGGTGGTGAAAGTATTTAATAATAACGCCTTACATCTTCGTTAATGAATAAATGTGGTACTTTTTATGAGTTCCACAGACTGTGTCCACTTTATTATTAATTTCTTGAAACTTACTGTCGTTGCAGCAGCAGCCTATTCCAATATCGAGTCAAATCGATTTTTCCCTAAATTATAAAGACGGTCTATGAAAATGAAGAAAAAGAACAAAGTGAACGCTTTAAAACTTCTTGGAGGGTTAAGCGCGATAAAATGAAATCCTTTGAGTGACGAAGCTAAAATAAATAGAAGCGTAATGTTCGAGTGCGCCGAAGTTTTAGAAATGGCCTTCCTTATATTAGCAAAGGTAGCCACTTTTATGGTGATATAAAATCGCACGTTTCAGGGACATTAAATGGAGATCCACAAAATGTCTGGGTGCCTGAATAATTCCAGAGAGGGATGTAAATGCAGAGTTTAAATAAATAAATAATAAAGCAAATACACAAGCAAGGTTTATTTTTAACTTTTTTTAAGGCAAAGATAAAGAAAACTCTCTTCGGCCCTTATTTCTACAGTAGTTACTGCCATTGTCTATAATCGCCACATCTTGTTAACGTAGCGTAATGTAAGAATATTGTTTGAGACAAAATAATAGGTTTAAATGTCAAGATTTCTATACTAACTTTACGGAAAAATTAGAACCATTTGCTCCTCCGTGCTTCCGCGCTCATGAGATATCTTTGCTAATTTATCCACGAAAACACACTGGGTGAAGAAAAATAATACAGCAACAGCTGAAATATAGTGAAACTCTTGTTTTCTTTATTTTTTAACATATTAAATAGGCTTTCAGATGTACCATTTCAATCTCGCTTTCTCCGTAAAGGTAATCATGCATTTTCTGAACTATATCAATTAACTATTTATCGCTCCAGAATATTGAGTCACCGAAACGTAATACGTACTTTTTTAAATACGAAATTGCTTTCTGATGTATATAATTTAAAGTAGAAATATGTTTAAAATATTTCGCCGATGACAATTATAACCATAAAAGCAGAATTCAGAAAAATGTTTGTCGATATGAAAGTACCTTTCTCTATTAATTTCAATACTGTTATATATATTCTTCAATCTTCGTGATTTTTATTTCCCTTTTGCTTGATGAATTATTCTAGTGCTGTTGAAGAATATTATATTTCGTTATAGACGGCTAATCGATTGATAGAATCGGCCGCTTCTGATCAGTGTTTAAGAGGCTAGCAATCAGTAATTGGAGGAAAAATTGTAAAGTTCAATCTAAAATGAAGAATGCGGTTTTGATTTACCTTTAAGTGAAAATTAAATTTAAAATGTATACCTTTCGCCTATAAATGTTTTTATGAAAAAAAAAAGAAACTGGATTGAATTATTTTGATTACTTCAAAGGACGTGAGGCTTAACTTCTGAAGAGCAGACGGATATTTTAAGGGATATAGACTTCGCATGGTCTGCTTTAACTAAATCGTTAAAAACTCATTAGAAATAAAAAAAACTAAATTATTTAATTATTTGTTAACATTTAACACATGTAGCCAGTAGCGAAACTAAATTACAACGTAATATCGTTTTGCCATTTTTTGTTTAGAAACAAAAATGCCGTTTAGGGATTCAGATGGAGAAAGTCAGAATTCAAATTTAACAAATATCGTTGTCTCATATAGGCTTTTGTAGAATTGGTCAATACAAAAATACTGATAATACTCCTGTTTCAAGTAATGAACAATATATTCCAACAGAAAATGTATTCCTTATTTATGCAATGACGTATAGATAGGAATGTTAAGATAATTGTAATATTTATACCCCATCAATTAAACCCTTTCTTACGTTATAACACATTTTTCAAAAAATGTAATTCAGACGTTTAGAAATTCCGTATGAAGGATACCTTCCGGACACAAATCTTTCACATTCAATATATAGGTACACATCAAGTTGTTCAACAAAAGAAAGTAAAGAATTATTCAATAGTACCCCAAACACAATTTTCGTTTTTCGGCGATCAAAATTATTACTTGTTTTCGAGTATGCTCCTCAGTTTCGATTTAGAACCTTTCGTAATTTTTGTACGTATCAATCTGGTTAATGACTTAGTTTTCTTTTCAGCCCTCTCAAAGCTAGCTTCCAGTCGTGCAGAAAGCTGTTTGGAGCACCGTCTACCTTTCGATCAAGTTCTTTAATTTCTGTGTGAAGGCTTCTACTAAGTTCTTTTGAATAGCAGATCTCTGATACAACTGGACTGACAACAAAGAAATTGAAATCAACAACCCTTCTTTTTGGATGGGGGCGGGCTAGCATAATTCGAAGATATCTTTTAAAACCTATCATAGGGATTACTTCAAATTTCAATGGTAGAAGACATTATTATTTTTAAGCTTTCTGCATTACTAATCACGTTAATTTTAAGAAATGTAGAGTTTACAATTGTATTATTAAAAAGCAATAGCTATTATTTAACTTCAGCTTTTATTTCATGACTATGCAATTCTAAGCCGGAATTCTAATTTACGGAATATTTATTTAAATAAGTAAATGCAACAAAAAAAATCTGAAAGGTTTCAGATTTTAAATTACGTCCAAAGGAGAGTTTCTTTAACGATTTTGTGTGTTACTTTTTTTTATTAAATAACATGTTCTATGTACTCAAACCATGAAATTCAGTTCAACTGCAATTTGGCAAAATAATTTTAAAATGAACATATCTTATGAATTTCCGATACAGAGTCTCGTGCGCTGGAGAATTTTTTCCCCGTATAGTGTTGCCATTGCTGGCTTTGATATCGTCGCCTTTGTTAATCAAAAATTCGTTGAAGTGTTACAAAATATGAAATCGATAATAAAACAAATTTAAAATTAAAATTAGAGCTTCCACATGCCCATATTCTACGAAAGATAACGTTATTCATATTTTGATAGTTCTAGGTACCGTTGTTTTATCACATTGCGAGAAACATACATGCATTCACGCAGATTCTTCATTATTTAGTTTCTAAAACTAATACAGGGCTCTAATATTTGGTGGCAACAATTTGAAGAGTGATTATATAGAGTTTATAGGTTTCACTGCAAAACGCCAAAAGAAATTAATAGTCCTTTAGGGCAAACTGTCCCTTTGGAGTAATGAAACTATTAAACTATATGCATAAGTTAATTATGTTGTTATTGTTACTCATGCTCACTTGCCTGACAGAGTCAGCCCAAGCCCACGAAATTTATTGTGTCAAGGAGCGCAAGATTAGGCCTGTCGTTGGCAACAGCCTTGAGCACCTAACAGGTGACAGTACGATTTGACCGCATGGGGACCGGCCCGAGCGTCTCCCACCCCTCTTCCTCTTCCACCAAACCACATGAGAGGAAATTCCACTCGCCGTATTAGAGTTTATTATTTAAAGTGCCGCCATGCCGCACCGACACTATGCATTTACAAGCATCCATGCTTTCTCCGGGATTTGAACCCGAGCCCTTCGGCACGGCAGTCAGCGACGCTAACCACAATACCGGTTAGGCGACAAAGTAATTAATAATGTACACTATCTATTACAGATTTTCTCAAGAGAATCATAAGTAAATTTATTTAATTACAATAAAAGATGTTCTCGCTGCTGGCTATCTCGTACAGAATAAATATACTGGAGGCCATTTCCCTCTTTGAATGAAATCGTATTCGAACGCAAGTGTCGTAATAATATACTCCCAACTGCGGAAGTGTTTTAAATGACCAAAAACGTAAAACGTAAAATTTTGGCAGCGTAAAATTTAAAAATACGAAAACTAATGTTCGCAAATAACCAAATATAACCGTTAATGCTATCTCCTAGTTCATATACTTACATTTGGGAACGTTTTATACTCGCTGTAAAAAAAAAATAAAATTAGAAGAAACATGACTCTCGTAAGACAAAAAATTGACGCAGATATTTAATTTCAAAATTCATACTTTTTTATGTTTTGAACTTTTGTTAACTGTTTGGTTATGTTAGAATAATTCGATAATTTTAAGTGAAGCGCAGCGAAATACGTGCACGATTTAGTAGACCGCACGAGGATATCATGTGAAATTACACATCAGATTTTTTTGAACAATGCCTTTATCCCCAATGAAACAAAGTATTTTACTCATTTATTTATAAAATGCTGCAATACTTATTCTTTGGCCATACTTAGCAACTAAGACAGATTAGATCTGTCTTACTTGCTAAGTCAGCTAAAATTTACTGAAGCTCTCACAAATCAAGAAACTATCTCGCAGTCCTCTCAACGTAGTGATATATCGATAAATATGGTCTATACCACTACCTTTTTAAGCTTTAAATTTAAAAATGTATGTATGTGTGTGGCTGACTGAAAACGTGAGAAAAAAAATAAAAAGAGGAAAATAATACTGGTTAATAAAAACTTAAAAGTAATTACTTCTACCAAGTAAAAAATTGCCCAACTGCTTTAACTATTAAAAATATTTAAAAACATAAAAAAGTAAACATTCTAAGGCTGTAATATTTGAGAATAATAATTCTATATATATTCTAAAATAGAGTAAAAGAAAGGAGTTACAAGACAGTCAGAGTTTAGAAGTCTAATTTAATAACGAATTCTAAAATTTAGACAGTCTATAAAATTGTCATGCTTATTTGCAATTAATTAATGTGCTGTTACATACTTTAATTATTGGAATGTTAATAAAATTTAGTCAAATGAACAGCGATACGTTTTACGTGTTCAACTCCATAATCATTATTGGACAAATTTTACCTATAATGGCATTTTGATTCAGTACGTTTAGCAGTCATTTCTCAACATAAAAGTCACTAATTAAACCACCACCTAATTCTTCAAAATATTTTTGTTACACTGACCATGCTATTTTTAGTGTTAAAAGCTAAATCATCGATAGTCAGAAAAGTCTGAATGCAAAAATGAGAAAATTCGAATACGTTTGGCAGTAATCAAGTTCACACAAACATCAGTTCCATTTTTGAAAATTTTAATCATACCTTCTTGGACGCGCAAATTAAGTATTTCTCAGTAAGCTTACCATTAAAATGCTAATTGATAACACTAATAATTAATAATAATTTGCAGTTTGAATTACAAAATTGTATGTCATTACTTTTAATTGTTAATATCAATTTAATAATAGATAATAATAGTTAATACTTCAGTTAGGAACTTTAGGCAATTAATATTTTAATACAACAAATGTGTTTTAATATTATTTAACTCTTTCACAGCGGATGACGCCCGTGCATTCAAATATGGGCAGGTCGCCCGAATGCCTACGTCCATTTTTTAGCTGATGCTTTCTCCAGTCACGCTATGCATGGCTCATTGTTATCGCAAGTAGTTAAATGGCATGCCTATCTTTCATTTGAAGCAACTTCCTTCTCCGTTTTTCACGTCAACGTTTAACTATTGATGTTCGAACTTGCAATCCTGTCCTAAGGGAAAACAACACACAGTGGGCAAAACCGCATGAAGACCTAAAAAAAAAATCACTTCACTTAGTAGGTTGTTTTTAGAGTTGTAACATTCCAGTTGATACGAAGGAATGGAAATCGATTTTAACAGCAATTCGTATACACGGGCATTTCAGACGTTTGAGGAGAGCAGGTTACATAGCTTTCATAATTATTTTATATTTTACAAATAGTTAAATTTAATTTAAGCACTGTCCTCCTTCTCTTTGATTCATGTCATTTGCATTCCCCATTCACTCGTACCCTTGCTCTTTCTGCTAATTAAGTTTCCGAGAAAGAAAACTTAATAACGTGTAAGGACAACAATAACTCACGATTTTCAGAGTGAAAGGCAGTATGTTGATTGCCAAAATTAGCGCTATTATTTTGAAAAGAAGGCATATTTGTCTCCAAAAGGAGAGCTTTACAGCCATTCAAAATGTTCCTTTATAGTTGCGGGAAACAACAAGGTGTCTTGTTAGAGAGAAATTTCATTTTTCTAACTCCAGTATTCCAGACGTATTAAACTATTAAACGCTATTGTATAAAACTAGTCAAACTTATGACTTGTATGCATTTTGTTTTAAATCTGTGTTTTGTGATGATTATGTGTCACCAAAGATGATTATTCGCTGACTCTACGATAAAGGCCGTTAAGTAACGATACTTTAACATTAGCTCCAGTAGGCCGAATTAGGCAATATATTCACAGATTGATTGAATTACATGGGAATACGTTGCAATTATATTCTTCTTAAATCAAGCGTTTGTCTGCCTGATAACAACCAGAAAAATAAATCTTTAGCGTTACTGCAGAATTCAACTGAAACGTTAATTTTTGTTGGTATGTTCGTCCCCAGACAAACGCTGATTCTGCTTAAATACGTTCAAAACCTACTACTGATGTAGAACTTTCAAATTTGTTGTAAATTAGAAAATTAACATTTCTGTTGCACTGTTGTATGCAGTTAGTTCGTTTACAATGGCATATTTATTTTTTTCAGAAATGAATATATAAAAGTATGAAAAGCACGAACCAAGTTTAAATTATGTTCTTTTGAAACTACGGACGAATGTGAAATTTAATTCTATTATATATTCTTCCATTGCGAATAAAGTCTTCAAATATCTAAACACATATAATGCAAATTCAATACATTCGTCTCAAGTCCATGATCTGAATAAATAAATAAAATAACTCTTTAGCGTCATTTACATTTAACAATATCGGAAATTTTCTACTTCTGTCAATTATATGTAATTTTATCTCATTTGCTTGTACAAGGGATAATTTTATCTCATTAAAATTCCTCTTAGTTTAATTGTAATAAATTGCCGAGTAGGACATTGGAGAATATTATTCCTTTAATTAATTAAGCTCGAGCGAAAAGAACAGTCACGTATGGGAATTTAAGTGCATGGTTAAAGTTTTAATTTTTAAAGAGCTTTGTTAATTCACATAGAAGAATTTTAATGCAAATCTTCATGACCTGAAATTTTGAGACTATTTAAGGACACAGTAGTTTTAAACATTTCTTAGCAGAAAATGTACTTTAATGTAATTTAGTGAATTTAATGTAAACATGACTCGTATGTAATCTTATACCACATTTAGCAAAATTCTAATTTTAAGTTATTATTTTGTTTCCCCACAATTTATACTTTGAAATTCTAAGCAGTGTTACTATAGACCGTAATCAACGGAGAATTGCATTAAGGAATCAAAATTCGAAATTTTAGATGAAGTGTTAAAATAATATTGATAGTTTTAGTTGCCAGAGGGTGATAGTATGAGACTGTCAAAACCCAATGTTATTCCCAAAGTTAGATTGTCACTATGAAGTACGGGGATACATTTCACTCAAAATTTGTCGACCCTGCGTCTTAAGAAGCAAAGTATGTTTATTATTTTTTTGAAAAAATGAGTTGATTAGTTTTAAAAAATGAGTTTGTGATTTGCTCTCACAATTACAACTTGCTGGACCTTAAATAAACACTCAGTTTGGCAAACTACCTTCCTTTAGAACATCTTCAGTCAAGTCATGTCTAGTTAGCCAGACAAACCTCATTCATTAATTTTAAGTTTCTTTTAATGATATATTTTCTGCTGTTTAGTTAATTATCCATTCGCAGTGTAATATGCGAAGAATGCTATATGGATTGCTTTGCGATACATACGTAATAATGTTGGCAGGAGATGAAGAAACACATTGCAGCTAACGAATGGAAACGGAATTCATCAAGTAAGGAAACATGGCCGAGGGACTGCTTTAAGGTAGAAAACGTAAAATGGCAAATATCGTTACGACCTTTGATACCAAGGCATGATTATATTTAAAAGATTACATTTCGAACACATTACGAGAATGTTTACATTAAGCGCATTAAATTTCAAATACATAACATATTAATATTCGGATTCTGAGTTAAGATTTTATTATATGCCGTGAATAATTGAGCAAAGGGGATCAGATGATGAATTAATTTTAAGAATTACAAGAAGTAAACTTTGTATCAGAAAAGTTAATGCTATGCTATTTTTAGAATGAAGATGGAAGCATGCTAAAATTCAAAAGAGTAGTAAAACCGTTATTGTTAATTTATTATTAGAAACAAAGACATTTTATATTTTATTATTTTCTATATCACCCCCTTCAAGAAGAAAATGGTTTTACCATAGAAAAGCCATTTTTGCGAAACCGTTAGACCAGTAGCAAAGAAATTTTACACAATATATGCAGCTGATACAAGAGAGCAAATGAAAGACTTCAGGGATACAGTCTTAATATTTTAATATGCCTCGTCATTGGTTCACAAACATTCTCATATCTAGGTATATAAAAACGTATAAAATATAATTTCAAAATCATAATATATAAATGCAATTTGGAGATATGAAAACAGAATTATATGAATTAAAATTTCAAACTGAAAGTCTCTAAACCATAAATGTATAAAATTCTTGAAAGAATATCTTGATATCACCTCAAAAGGTTTCACAGTTGATGTAAAAACTCAATGTTATTATCAATGTAAAATTGTTTCCAAAACACAGTTATGAAATATGATAACATTTAATACGTACTTATTCATAATAAAAGAAACTAGAATTTCATATTGTAAAGCAATATAATATTTGATATCTATATATAACAAACACAATACATTAATAATAAATTTTGAAAGAAGTGAGCAATTCTTCAACAATACAAATTAGCGTAACAAACTGCTGATGACTGTGGTATGCTCAAGCACAATAATGAGTAAAAGGCCCCGTTCTCTAAAAAAGGTAACTAGCTTTTAATATTCTATGACAAATCAAAGTTTCAGTTTATTCTTATGGTCATAATTTGTTTTTATATTATACACTTGACATTAAAAAAATTAAATACTCAAAAATTAAAATTCAAGGTAGACAAATAACTTGCCTGCTCAAGTTATGACAGACAAATTTAATTAGTACAACAGCGTTAGCCTACAGTATTAAAATTTATAACAGAAAACATTCTTAGCGTGTACTTTGTTTGTGTAAGTATGTTAGTACTTTGGGCTGAAACTACGGCCAGAAGAATGTGACTGATGGGTAAAAATATTCTACTCAGTCAGTTTTTAAACCATAATGACTCTCTTAAATAAAAAGAAAAAAATAATTTGAGGTATAGGAGTATTCTTAATCTTCAAATAACGGGCGTGTGTTATCACTGCTTGTATTCTCCCTAAGGAGAAAATGCAAGGAAGTAATACGCATAGTGTAAAATCTTGGATCAGCATATTGCAAGACAACATGTAGCCTTCTAGAATCTGGTATAATATCCGGGTTGCAAAATGTTGAATGGTAGTGGTTTTCTCTCCTCATGTTCGGGCTTAAAGGGACGTATACAACAAATTTTGAACTGAAGAACTCTAAGACAGAAAAGGAGCCAGACTGGGAAGAGATCAAATTCGGAAATAAAATTTTCATAATTAGGGGTTAATGTTTTTAGCAGTTTAAAAATCACAATTTATACAGCAATAAGTACTCCTCTATTTCTGACAGTTAATTTAAATTTACTTCCTGAATTAAATGTCTGAGTGTGGTAGAATGGGTAATTTCTAATTTCATTTTAGTAGGAGATTTTGGTTGATCTATAAACGCAACTTCAAATTATTGTTTTTAAATTTTATAAGGGCCTGGAAAAAGGAGGTGAAATTTTTCTGTTGTTAGGATACGGGAATTCCTCATATATTACTAAATCACCAGGTTTTAAAGTACTTGTTTTAAAATGAGAGAGATATATTTTTATATTATCATTCTTGTCAGATATTCTTTGAACCACCTTCCCAGCTTCTTCAATTGGTGCGTACTAATCTTGATTTTCAATTAAAGGATCATGAGATTATTTTCCATATATTACGTAAGATGATTGAGATTTTGCTACAAAGTGTGGTGTGTTATTGTACTCTTCAGTAACTTAAGTTAACAATTTTATCCATGTAACCTTGATAAGAATAAAGGTTACCTTATCCTCCACCTTGATAAGAATTTAATTTATATTTTAGTCTCGTTTTAATGGTTTGGTTAACTTTCCTACTTTACCATTAGTTTGATGTTTATTAGCACTTATTTATAATTGTGTAACATTATTGTTTCTTAAAAAGTGCTTAAATTTTGAAGAGGTTAAAGCAGCATTTCAATCTCTTAACATTTTCTTTGGTACTTGAATTCGAAAAATTTGTTTTAAATAATTTATAAGAGTAGTTACACTTTTAGAAGAAAAAATCCATACCTAATAAGTAGCGTTATCTCTAATATTGTGAATATATTTCTTAGTAGAATTATAGTCCTTCCAGGAGTATAATTAGATAATAATCCGAAAGGTTCACTTACAAATGGGAAGTTTTGCATTAAACCAAATTTCTTTTGTTTACTTTTCTGATTAATCTTACATACTTCACAATGTTTACGATAATTTCTAATATACTTTACTATCCCTGCATAGGGAACAACAAATTTAACATGGAAGATATACCAATACGACCAAATTCAATATGAGCTTTCTTAAGTAACGTAGAATCAAGAGACTACAGACAGGGAACTAGAGTTTTGTACAAACCCCCCTTGCCTTTTCACATTTATACATCTTTAATTTTCTGGTACTTAGGATTATCTATACTTACTATCTATACTACTTATCTATACTTAGACGTTCTTTTATTTCCTCCAATTATAGTAGATTATTTTGGACCTAAAAATGCTGACAAATCAAACGATATCTAGTTGCAGCGAAAACAACTCACAGCTGTTGAGCTCCAGCTGCGATGAAGGTAGGTTCTACACTATTATATCTCCGGGACACGAATATTAATTCTAAATGTTAGGTGCTCCCTTTTAGAGTATATTCTGTTTTGATGATATTTTCTTTATAATTATTCCTGTGCTCTGTTAATAAATAGTTTTAAAGGTAGCCGGCATTTGGGTTTATAGAAGAACAGTTACAGTTGCAGTTTGTAGAAACTCCGTCGCACATACTAGTAATACCAACCAATTCTAATGAAAGTGTGCTCCATAATTACCGCTACCATTCTACCATTACTTAAGTCAGGCAACATAAGCTCTTCAGGAGGTGGTAATTGAAGAAATTAATATCAGAATGTCGTTTGTAAATCTCCTTAGCCATATCGAAGGTTACTTTCATTGCAGAACTCAATTCTGATGCTACACTTGAACAGATGCAAAATGCATACACATATACAACTCTCTCTCTCTATATATATATATATAGATATATATGTATATATACACAAATACATGTAAGGTAAAAATATGTAAATCAGCGCTATAATTTAATTTAGTAATAGCCTTTTAAGTCCTTTTTTAATAGTTATGTTTTTCTAGCCACTTTTATGGGGCTGTTGGTTGTTGGTTTGGATTTGCATATGCACAGACCATAAGAAACCACAGGGAGATGTAAATTCTGCCAGGAGGGTTGAATTGCGACCTCACATCACATCACATTTCTAAACTGTGATAAAACGTTTAAGTTGACAAATAATTTTGCATCTAACCCGTTTGCCATGTTACTCTTTCCTTCTGCTAATTTGACGCATTGACTTTTATTATATTATTCTCATTTTCTAAGGACATGCTAGGCTGTTTCAACTTTTACAGAAACATGTGAATTGACACTTCTTATGTGGCCTTCTTTTTGGGAGCCGTTGGTTGTAGACATGACTTTCAATTACAATCGGTTTTGTAGTCTTGATGTCTGCAGTGCTTTTGGGTCCCTATTCAAAAATTATTTAGAAAACTTTTACAGTTATAAAAATAAAATACAAAGCGTGCGACTTTTGTAGGATATAAACTGGCTGGGATAGCTTATTTTAAATTTTGATATTTATCTCCGCAGGTCATAAGGAGAATGAAAAGCGAAGCATTTACATTTTTATATAAGTAAAAATGAAATATTAGTTTAAAAACAGTTTCTCGACATTTAGAAACGATCTCATATACCGCAGAGAGAGGGAGAGGTGTACATATTGCAACAGATAAATAAAACTTCCAGTGGTCAACTGATAAATTTTGAATTTCAGTTTCGAAATTTCAAAATAACATCATACGAATTGTAGCATTTACACATTTCTAGATTTAGAAGGCAAATTACTATTAGATTCACTATTCACTAATGATTAATATAACCATGATTCAATTAAAATGTAATATCATTGCCGAACAAATTAGCCCAGTTTAATCCAAAGACTAACATGCAAGAAGTTCTAACACGTCGGTTTAGATTCAGGTCTCACCGAGAAGTTCTCAGTGGCTGCTGATTATCCCTGTTATCTAGGGCGTCATGCAAACAGCAGCCGGTTTTCATGGTATAGTATCCTCAAGAAAGCATTATTCTCTTAAGCAGATAACTTACTAGTGCTTTGCAATAATTCCGTAACCATTAGGTGTAAATTCGAAGATGGAGATGAAATAATAAAGATGGCTCTTTATGAGCTTGTTTTATTCTTTTTCATCGAAATGGAATTAATTCATAAATAATTATATAATAATTACAACAATATTGGTAGTGTTTGCACAGTAGGCTTTTAATTAAAATTTGCTCATGTATTCCACGGATATTTTAATTAAATCAGTTACTTTAATAGTTTATTCAGTGTTTAAAATAATCCTTATTTGATGGATACCGCATATTAACTTCAAATTAAACTTTTACTAGAACTTTCGTTTTATGTAAAGTAATGGAAAGAGAAAGATTTCTAAATACCCTCAAGAGAATTAAACTTCCACTCTCAAATAATTTGCATTAAATTAATTTCTCTGCTTAATAATTATTATTAGAAATAATTTTAAGGTAATTTATTTACTTTCTCGTTTATTAGAAACTTAGAGCATTCAAAATGATAAAGAAATGGATTGTTAATTACATTTAAAAATAGAAAACTATTATTTTCTTAACAATATAAAAAATAATGGAATCATATTGTGTCCTATTGCTGCTCTGAATTGTGTGCAATTTTTAGGAATTTACCTCGAACATACATTTCTATTAAAAATGTGATATCAATATAATCAAACAATGAGCTAAATTTGACTTCAGTTTATTTGTCTTACATACGTCTGGAGCGCACTTTAATACTTTGAATTAAAACGTACTTTAGGTGATCATTAAAAGTACAACTTAAATGTGATAATTGATCAATAACTAAACTTTCAGTACTTACTGCGGTTCTCATAATTTCAGCATTGACGTACGACGTGTGAGCATGCATATTCCGCGTTCAGAAACTCATTGCCAGATGAGATGTGCATGAAGAGTGTATTTCAGTGCAGATTAAAAGGGACAGTTTTACATCATTCTGAGTAATGGAATGAATGTGTTCTATATATCATCACAACATTTTAATTGCTAAACTTTAGGGTAATACATAACTGGCAACAGGATTCAAATTTCAAGTAAACAGAAGAATAAAAGTGTCAGAAGAATATAACATGTAAGTAAAAAGGTTGCATTATGTAAATAAATGAAAGGTTACCCAGGAAATAGCCCAATGGAAATAAATGGTTTCTGTTAACTAAACTACTAAATGAACAGGGTTGTTTAGTTAAAAAACACAATATTTATTTAGTATTGTAAAGATATAATTGACAATCTTAGTTACAAGATGAACGGCATAAGCTACATAGATGGCGGGTGGTTAGCAATAGGTTGTTAACAATGAATTACTGAAAATTTTCACAATAATAAATCGTTATAAAGGGATAGCAATCAGGTAAAAAATACAACAAAGGCAGTTTGAGCATTCATATCGTTTAAAACAGAAAAATGTTCAATTAATCAATAGTGAATTTCATTTTTTTTCATAGTCTGGCAAAATTTCGAAGACTGGTTAAATAACGAAGACCGGGCATAATTTAGACTACCAATTTACGAGCAAATTAAATTTATACTGTATACATATATATATGTTTAAGTCGAGAGATGATTAAGGATTACAAATGCTATTAAACGTGCATCATATTAAAACAAATTGCTTCAGATTTTGAGTACTTTTTCACTAGATAAATGTAACTACATGGCGGAGGAACAGACCTTTCCGCTAGAAACTTCTATTTCGCTCAGTTTAGACTCACTAGAATTTCTGAAAATTATATCTGTATAAAAGAATATTTAGTGAAATTTAGTGAAAAGGAATTTAGTGAAAAGAGTAGTGGTTGCAGACATTTCTTTTCTCGAGCCAGCAAGATGGCCACAGCTCTCCATGGTTTTAGTCAGCCTTCTTCTACCCAATCAGAAACAAAAACATCTTCATTGATCGACTTCTCCGTTTCCACTGCCTGGTTTCCACTGACCCACTTCTCGGTTTCCACTTCCCAGCAACGATTCTGTGTTCTGGCAAGGAACACCGCACTTTTCCATCAGAGAAACCCAAGAGGATCGCCAGCTTCCAATAGACAACAGTGGAGCTTCTATGGGATGCACTGAGAAAGGTGTTTACTAGAAATTGGCAGAAATCGTTTCAACTTCCTCTTCTGCACTCCAAGGTCTCCAGGCAATGTCAACAACCCGACCAAGCTCCAGCCGTGTCGTAAGCCTTCAACTTTCCACTCGTTTTAAAAACGACACATTCTACTCTCTAGCTTCGTCACCACATCTATTTATCAGGGATTCCCGCTTGAAACCCCGATTTCAACCCCATCCGTGGACGATTTTCAGAGAAATGCACACAAATTGCTAGTCTTTCAGACAGGTTCCATTCTACTAGACAAGATGGTTTTCTGATACGTATAGCCAGACAAATTCACATTAAAGCCCAAACCCCCTTTCGAAACAGATGATAGAAACATCCCAGACAAATTCTGGAGTTCTGACGCAGCTTACAGCTTTAGATAAAATATAGTTTCTAACATTTATAATTACCAATTTCTTTACCAATGCATAAAATTTTTACAAAGTTACAAAGTGTCGAAAAGTACCAGCTGAGTCAGAAAATAAAGATTAATTAATTTTGCAGGAAAGCAGGCGGAAAATTAAACTCAATTTAAATCAGCAAAACAATTACGTTTAAACACCATTAAATGAAACATAAAATCAAAATTTTAAAATTAATGAACCATGAGGGTCATACCAAACAAACAGCAATTAATTCAAAAAATAAAACCAAACAGACTTAAATTAAGTTTTTAAACAGAAATTAAATATAAGATTAATCATTATCATTTACAAAATTTGAGTGAAACAGTTACAGCTCAAATCAAAGATTTAAATAAAACTACTTTAAACAAAAGAAACTAATCAGTTACAAAATTAAGTATCAAGTAAATTAGGTAACAGTTTCACAACAGTATGGATTTCATTGGAAGGAACTTGTATTTCAAATATAGTCCAGCACCAGAATTCAGAGTTTGAGGGATCCCTGAAACAACAAACGTATAAAACTTAACACAACTTACACATCATTGCGACGGTGTCTCATTAATAACTGACTTATAATACTTGACTTATATACATTGACTTACGTATTAGCAAAGACCACATGTAAGCCATAACGTATCGAGAATCAGTACAAACGATTTGCAATATCGATAGTAATACATATAGTTCTTATTTACGATTTCCGTTTATATATGAGATTGTGAGATATTACCATGAAAAATGGCACATAAAATTCTGTTAAATAGCTATATTAAGTCTATCACTATACCTGCATTCACATATCTAAATCCCATAGAAAACTTATAAATCGCTTATAGTACTTTGTTTTCATCTTTAGTCACGATTATATCTCTGCGTTACCTCAATTCAAATTATTCTCATCCATTAATGGATAATGGAAGTTTTTTTTTCTTGATGCATGATTTTGTATCTCTTAGGCGTAACTTTTATTCATAACATATTTCAATATGAAAGGTTTATCTGACCTAAGCAATAGTAAATAATGCTCAAATAACCAAAGATGCTGGTTACTCCAAATAGGTACTGAATATGATAAGTTAAAAAAACAGCATTTTAATACATTTTATAAGTTTACACAAACCAAGGCAGACACAGCCAGTGCATTTGGAAATCTTTACGCAATTTTAAAATTTTTGTATGCAGTTTAGTAAAATCGTTGCTTTAGAAAACGAAGCTAAAACCATAAACACTCGCCCTAAAAACTTACGCAGGTCATTAGGAATATATTACGAATGAAAGATGAGTATATTGTGCTCATTTTTGTTTATCTAATGACGGACACCTAACCGACTTAAACGTGGACACTACTAAGGCCAGAATTGGTGGCCACATTACTGTGGAGGCACCTAAGAGGCGGCCACAGTTCCCTACTATGAAGGGATGGGCAGTTACAACCACGCCTTCTCCTGGATTCGAAATCAGGTCCTTTGATATCGCAGTAGGCTCCCCTAACCACTATATCGTCTGGGCGGCGTGATGCTAACGTATAAGTTTCATTCTGAAAAATTCGAGTAGTTTCCTTGGAAAAGACTAGTTAATACCATATTCAGTATCGTGATAATGTTGCTACTCTGAACACAAAGACTTGCTATAGAGCAATAAGTACAATATATTTTATTTAAAATATATTTATAATTATTGCAGCTGTTTATGACTTAACTTTTCCTACGTCGGATGAAATGAAATGTTCAACTAATCGAAGATCGGATATAATTAGGATTCCATTGCAAAGTTTTCTCAGTGAGACATTTATTTCAGGACAAATTTTGTGTATTCGAAGACATATCATAGTAGATTAATTCCATCTAATGCATTTATGAATACAAATGCAAATATATATTGAGTGTTATCTGAAGGACCTGGTATCTCGTCTTAATAAGAATGAGACCTTTTATGCATATCGCGAGAGCTTTCAGATAGAATACTTAAACTGGATACAAAGAATTTCGTTAAATTTATTTTTAACTTA
This sequence comes from Stegodyphus mimosarum, assembly GCA_000611955.2. NCBI lineage: Eukaryota > Metazoa > Arthropoda > Arachnida > Araneae > Eresidae > Stegodyphus > Stegodyphus mimosarum. The sequence goes on along the minus strand of KK119346.1, from coordinate 139,429 downwards.
AGAAACATTGTATTCATTACAACATCAAATGTTTAGAGAACTTTTAACTTTTCAGAATTTTACATCGCTCTTCATTTCGTTTTCTAAGTCTAATTAAGAGAGAAAGAGAATTTTATGCCCTGTCCTCCGTAATAGGCATGTTCTTTAATAGCTTTAATGATAGAATTATCCTTTTAATGATTCTTCCAATTATCTTTCTGAAACACTTAACATAGAGTTTTGGAACGCTAATTATTTTTATTCTTCAAATAATTTGTTGAAATTCTCAGCATTAATTCTCTGCCATTATATCTCAGTTAACACTTATTCAGTGTTACTTGCCATATCAGTTTCTGACTTTCTTGATCATCACTGTTTATTCAAGATACTATAAGCTGAGTGCAGTTTGTACCTAAGATGCATTTCTATACGAACTATAATTTCTTTTTAAATATTTAATTTATATTCATTTTTAATAATTATCGCATGGATTTTATAGTTAATATTTTGTTTGCATTACATTTTACATTTCATCTAAGAAATAGCATTAGCGTACATTTTCATTAATAATTTTATTTTTTCCTATAGTTTTATATAAGAATACTTGGAAAATAACTATTTCGCTAACTTAAGTTAATATTATTTTGCATATATATGTGCATATAAATGTAATGATTGTAGTGAATTCTATCAATTGAACAAAGGGTTATGAATAAACTAATTTCACAGCTATATGCAGAGTTCTCTTTATTTGAATGCGCCCATCTGTTAAGCGTTAGATGCTAGCAGAAGAAAAATATTTTGTTACCGCCTTCAAAACATTCCTAACCATTCCTTCAAATTATCTTCATCACTGAGCCATGAACCGTGTATTGAGGATACTTCTGTTTTTTAAAGTTTAGTAAATACTCTGAATGAGGGAGAAATTGAAATTATCATTGCTGAATAAGTGTTAGAAATCTGAGCTGTGTGTACAAACTGAGAAACGTTGTTGTGCAATTTCAACACTTTTATGTTGAGTGTGGTACTGTGTTTTATGTTTGTCAAAGCTGATCGAACAGGCTATCATAACAAAACATGTTTTCATTATATTGTGTGGCCTGTAATCAATAAGCAATATAATATAACAACTGACGTTCCGCCTTCTCTCCAGAAACAGCGCTCAAAATATTCTAGACTTTGAATTTACGGGGTCATTAAGACCCAAGGTGTTTGAATACTACTCTTACTGTTTCATACTGCAATAAATCCTTGTTTATTTATTATCACTAGGTATGAATAAAATTTTATTCGCCTTTACCGTGCAGGACATTGCTTGAAATAATTTGAACCGCTGTTTCTTCATTTCTTACATCAAATTCATTGGTATCCAACAAACGGTTCTTCGACATATCCAGCTTTTCGTAGAAAAATATTTCCACTCATTCAAAAATGATACCCATTTCGTAGCGATTTTGTAAATCACCATTACCAGGTATACATCGACGCATTTCCAAACACACCGCGACCTGGTCTCGAATCAAACTCGGATGGTTACCTGTTTGAATATGACAGTTAATTTTTGGCGGTAATATAGGAAGATGCTGTATCATCATGGACTGCAAACATGTGTTCTTGAATGTGTGTTGGAATGGCAGCATTTAATATGCTCAAAAAAGGCAATAATAACAACTAATCTGTGTTCTTTCAATTTGATTGTTCTAAAACGTTATGTAACAATTTCATCAACGTTTCTACAGGTGTGGTATTAAAAGTATAAGCATAGACATTTATTTTTCAGTATTTCGTATTTGATATAATGACAATCTACCACTTAGGTGTCCATTTATTGATAAAATCCCAGAGCATAACATCAATGCTTATTTTAATTCAATGACTATCGGCCAGATGCTCTTCATGAAAACATGTTTCTTTTAATTATAAAAAAAATTTGAATTTAGCGATAATATAATAATAAATTGTAAACTGCTATTGCAAATTTAACACTAGAATTACCGCATTTCTTTTATAGCTAGAACTAACAGGATGGGTCATAGCTGACCCTTGGACTTCAGTGACGTTATTTTTAATTTGTATGGGAAATATATGCAGAAAATAAAGTGTTTCAAGATTAATACAATGATTTTGAATTAATGATTTGTAAAATTTAGTTTCTATAATCTTACATAATAATAATTTAGTTAACAGTACCATCAAAGAAAACTTAAATTTTAAATTTCAGAATAGATACTTTAAGATTTTTATAGCCCTTTTAAAATGAAATGCAAGAAATTTCCTTTAAATAGCATGCATTTTCCTTAGTTTAAATTTCATAGCGTTTATGCAGATTAATAAGATATTAAATCACAATAAAAATTAAATATGCATGACACATTACGCTACTTTCTATGGAAACATTTGACACAATATAGATATAGTCTTTGTTTCCTTTTTTTGCTGTAAATAATCCACACATAAATTTTGAATATTGTCACAAACAGTATTAGTTTTAGAGTTTTTGCATTGCTTTCTATGGCAACGTTTTCGTTTGTTCGAAACGACTGGGATAATCCGTGGACGGATAACTTCTGCCTCTTTTTCTTATATTTCTCTTAATTTAATATATTTCTCTTTTAGCTCTTCCGTTAATTTTAGAGTATAGTCTCTCCTGCTCAGATTAGAACTTCTCTCTTTCAAAACTAAGCATGCATTAATCATCGCTAGATCTGAAATATTAAAAAAACATGCATTGGCCAACGCCTTGATGCAGATTTCATGGAATATTTCCTTGCCATCTGATTTACAACGTCAACTTCAAATTTTTTGGAACTGTAGAAATTTATACCTTCAGGAGTTTTTTTTATATTTTGAGTAACTTCTAATGAAGAATGAAATGAGGTAATGTTTTTATATAGGTAGGAAGAAAAATGGTGGTATTGTGTGTCATGAATGTCGTTTGAATATAATTTTTCATTTTCTTCAGCGAATTTGAAACTTCTCGTTTCTCTGTTGATTGTTCCGACGTAGCTCAGACCATTTTCCTTTAAACTATCTGTAAGTTTTAGAGATATAAAAAAACTATTACTTGCTATATTTCATCCTGTCTTGACGTAAGGCTTTACTAACCGAAAAGCAGCATTTTCGCCAATAATCCTCTGATCTTTGATTCTGATCACAATTTGTGATTTGTAATTATCTCTTCCTAAATATGGAAATGCGTTGATTATGTAATTGCAGCTCACATCTACAGCCAAGCGAAATTTGATGTCAAATTTATGTGGTTTATTTTGGCACATATCGCAAAAATCTACAGCGTATCTTTAGCAGAAAAGCTGCTCATCTACAGTAATGCTTTCTCCTAGTTTGTAACATATAAAACAGGTGTCTACGAAAATAGTCCAAACATCTGATATTAGTGCAAATTCATCTATCTGAACTTGAAAGTTTTACGTCAAAAAGCATAAATATCATGACTTCTAAAATTCTGCTCCGGCTCATTGTTGGAGAAAAAAATTGTCTTTGTCGAAAGGCTGTGAGACCCCTTTTGCAGCTAAGTCTCCTCGAACATATAATACTGAAATAAAGGAATCCATTTCATGATGAGAAGTGCTCCAAGCTTCATTATTTAGTCTTGGTACAACAGGAAAGAGATTCTTTTAAATTTCGTTCCCAGCATATAACAGAGATAAAAATATTCCACAAAATTCCAGTACATAGCTTCCAATCACAAAAGTTCATAAGTACGCCTAGCAGGTGCATAGCATCTGTGTACACGCCCCTTCCCATTTTAACCTATTGTAAAAAGCATGTGCAAAATCTCTCCTTATACTATTCTCCTGTACCTGAAAAATGTACAGTTGAAATCTTTGTTAAAATAAAAGAAGACGGCATTATCTTGTTCGGTCAGCTATGACCACCATGGTAATTCCAGATATACAGACATGTAAATAAAAAGTAATAGTTAGAATTCAACTAAATTCGTTTTAGGGCATCATATTGAATATTCAGAAAATGTTCAGGAATTTGAAAGTTTAATTTTGAAATAGAACTGTGGAGTGAGCAAAAAACAACGTCTTGAACCGCCTTGGTAAGACTTAATGTCAAAATATTAATATAATTCACGCTTTTTGAACATATTCTTTTCAACCTTACTCTGAACAAAGTAGAAATCTTACATATACTTTGCGCTATAGAAAATTAATACATGAAAGATTAATACATTAGAAAATTAATACATGAGACTAAATTCAACTGGTTAGCATCTGAGTTTTAATTCATGACAAGTGCTTTCATACGAAATGTTTCTCTTATCAGAGAAGAATATTTTTAAGATGTTCATAATTAATCTAACAGTATTAATTATTTAATCAATTCTTATGATCTTGTAACTTAAATTTAAACACGAGAAGTACCTGTAATATTTTTCCTAACAAATTTCTTATGAAATTACTTTTTCCTTTATTGCTTCTCAGAATTTTAGTAGTCCTATTATGTAAAAGATTGATCAGTTCATCAAAGAAAAAATTGTCCAGTCAAAAGGAAAGAGAAATTTAGCCATTTAATTAACTTCGAAGTCCATTAATTATTTAATCTTTCACTGCATCGTTAGAAGAGTTTCTTCTTGTGAATTCTTCCTCGGCATTTTTAGAACGAACATAGAAGTTTAGTTTTTCGTTTACCGAGAAACTGCGCAATTTCTAGAAAACAGTACGTGATTTACAAAAAGCGTTCTTGCCTATTCGAAAATTCATTTCAAAATTTTGTTTCTATAAACACAATAGCAATTAAATTAAAGCATAAAAAAGGCCATTCGGGCAAGAGGTAAGTGAAGATGGATTACGTACTGGTGCTCGATAAGAGTTCCGTTAATTGAAATAAATAAATAAATACTTGATTGCACTTACCAATAAAAATTAAAGATGAAAATAGTTAAGAAGTATGACTGCTATTTTAATGTTAAATGCTATACACAAAAAATTTTCCAAGTATTTTAAACCATTATATTACTTTGCACTTAGCTATCACGTTTTCCATCATTTGCCTGACATGGCAAGTTTTCTGTGTTAATAGACATATTTTCAATTTAATTTGTAATTTTCAGATCTATGCGCATGTGGAGAGAGGGGTAATTCAGAGCATTGCATATTCACATGCATCATAACAAGACGCTCAATTAATGATAGCCATATGAGAGAGCGCATAACTCAAATAACGGATATTCTGGCATCAAGGGGTCTAACTATGCAAAAGAGAATGATCTTATGCAAAGCAATATGCAAAGAAAAGCCTCTAAGGACTATTGTTAGAATTTCTGGCTGAAAGCGGTCACAGCAAATAATGAAAGCATTTCAAATCAAGCCCAATTTCCATGTAAATGGTATGAAGCATCTAAGCAGACTAGCAAGTCAACGAATCAATATCAGTAAATCACAATTGCTAAAAAAATAAAAGTGCTGAACCATAATCTGTGTGTAAAAAAGTACATGGACTGTTCCTATAAGCGACGAAGTTCCAAAGTAGATCCGGCATAAGATGGGACAATCAGTTTTACAGCCGGCAGTGGCAAAGCTTGGGATGACATTTGTAGCGGACAACAGTAGCATCTCTGCAACAAATCGGTAACGTGGGTCTCAGGAAGGCGTTGTTAATCTGGATAGATAGTGTAAAGGACCTATACCTATTTACTCAGGGTAAATAATAGGAGTTGCTGCACTTAACCTAATCTATTTAATTTATGCAATCTTTCAAGTCGTTAGTTCTCAGATTTTGTTTTCTCCATACAGCCAAAGATCTTTTGTGTAACTTTCAAATATAATTAAAATGTGTCCATTTAACAAATGGAGTGGTTTAAAAGCATGGAACATGCGTACTTCTTAATAATATTATACTTGTATATTTTTAATGTTATACGTAAGTGATATAATTTATAATGTCTCAGCTGCTAATTTTTTTAACATTTACAGTATTTTTGCAAGTAATTAAAATTATTTCTTATGTTACATAATATGTTCAAGGGGACAGAATAGTGTGAGTTTGGCTTTCCTGAAACCACTTAGATTGTTACGCAGAAAAATGTAAGACACTAGACATGGAAATAGCTGACAATACGGAAATCTGCCGAGCTACGTAGATGACGTTTGTTTCTGTCTTCAACAGAAAAATAGCAGAACGTTTGACAACAGTTTGTATTATACATGATCACTGATTCTGTTTCCATTATTTTATCTTCTGTTTTAATCCAGTTTGTTTGATTTTATCAAATGAATAATTCAAGAAAGTGTTTGCAATTCTAATATTGAATTGTTTTTCTTAATTAGAGAAAATAATGAAAAGCATTTTAAACGTAAAAGTAAAATTTAGAAAGAATGGATTTCGTTTATGTCATTACACAGTATGTTTCAATTCTATCTGATGTTGTGTTTATTTAAATTTTCTCTGTTAGTTTACAACCAGGAATGAGAACTTGATGCCGGTTATTTAAAAATAGTTTCACAGTAGATTACTGCATCTTATAAAATATTATTAATAAATGCATTAATGTATCATAAGTGTGAGAGGTATTTGAGAAATATAGAATAAAATTCCTGCTTGGAAATTTTATTCTTTATTTCTCAAATTCTCAATTGCTCTGGTACGAATACATGGAGATGTCTAAACGTTTTCAAGATTATTGTTCAGTCACACATTTTACTGGTTTTGATCTGTATGCTAATACTGCTTGAAGTATAAATATTAAAAATAATTTCTATACTTTTATGATAAATTTAACATTTCATTTGATAGCATATCCCTAACGGACGTGTGTATTAAAATGCATTGCTATATTTTAGAGAAAAAATAAATTATTATTAAATCCAAGGATAATATTGCGATTTGTTTACAAGGTATTTCTCCACAAGGTATTCCGTCTTCTTAGCATGCCTTCGTGGTGTAATGGTCAGCACACTTGGCGCGTATTCGAGAGGTCCGAGGTTCGAGTCCTGGCGAGGGCATTGCTCATTTTTCACGTCTCTCAACATCAAAAATCCTAATGTCTCTACAGTGGCACCCGAATTAAAAAGGTGGTGAATGATGATTTTTCACGACCAGGCTTTGGCGATTGGATCCTCTAATCCCCAGTCGTCCTTTAAAAGAGGGAGTATATAAAGTATTTCTCCTGCCTTCTTAGCTTGCCTTTGTGGTGGTGTAATAGTCAGCACACTTGGCGCGTATTCGAGAGGTTCGAGTCTTGGCGAGGGCATTGCTCATTTTTCACGTCTCTCAACATCAAAAATCCTAATGTCTCTACATGTTGTTGAACCATTTTAAACCTATTATTTATTTCTGTCAAGTATAAAAATATGTTACTTATTCCATGTGGACGGATACATATCAAGAACATAATTTTCGGAAGCTTTTATCTATCCATGGAAAATATTCACAAGTTGTGAAATCATAGATTATAAAGCCACAACACATATACTTAACAAAATAGAATTTATCCTCTTATCGGTACCTTTTTCTATTTCTCTACAGTTTTTTTCTCTTGATATAGCCGAAATTTGGTGATGATTTACTAGTAAATGTTCTTGTTTTCTGACTTACTTTTCTTTCTCCTAGATAATTTATATCGTCAATTAGAAGTAAAGGAAATTTGAAATCTAAATATAATCTATTATGGCAAATGATATGTTAATATTGTTACTTGAAATGTGTAAAATAAACTACAAACCTATTTTAAGATAAGATCACATAACAATAATCTTTCATTTTTTAATTAAATAAATATTATTCAGGATTCTATTTGAAATTTAGTCCTGGAGAAGATGCTTTAACAATAAAAAGCAGCTATTAAAATTCTAGAAGTGTGCGGTACAAAACAAAACCATTTGAAAAATCTGCGCATTTATCTTTCCTATACTCCCCAAAGAAACCTTTGAACTAGAAGTGCTTTCTGAAAAGAAGTGCAAATTATTTCCTGTTTCAAGCGCTTCACTATTTTTGTCTTGTCCAATACAGAAGATGAAAGCGACGCTTGAATACATTATTGATAGTCTGAAGCCTTTAGAAATGCGACTCCGTTACTCCGAAATATAAAATTTATGTTTCATCAACAGCGTAACAGTAGAAGATGGCTCGAAAATTCCCGGAGGAATAAATGTAACGCAGATTTTAGAATCGCCCGCTCTCCCCAATTTTATCTTTCTGAGTAATTATAGCAGCTACGTCTGGCGCTTATCTCATCGTGCCAGGGTAAGCCAAACGGGAATTCAAACACTGCAATTAAACATGAGAAAGCCATAGGGACTTATTGAGAACTAGATCTCAAGAAGAGTGGAAGGGTTACTAATTGCAAAGCTACGCAGGTAAGGAATGGGACTTGTTCCCACTACCCCATATTGAGCTACTTCTCTTTCTAGGCTCTTTTAACAACGCTGCTCTTAAATGATACCTTCTGCTGCATTTTCTAAATTTGATTGCCACTAGCACATCGTTTGCACTTCACAGCAGTTGCGACTGTGAGAGAAATGTAGTTGCTTTAGGCGAAATTGGAATAAATGCGATTGGCAGCAGACATTTATTGCAAAGCTTCTATCCAAAAGTGAGGCGTCTAATCCATAATCTTTGAATAATGTTCGACATTGCACTTACTAAGAAGTACGGAAGAAATTCTCATTTTAATTTTGTAACTAAATATGGTCTTTTATAATATTTAATTAATTCTTTATGTGTATTAGAATTTTAGAAAATGTTACTCAAAAAGCGAAGATTAGTACGACATTTTTTTAACATTAAATAATGTATCAATTATACTAAATTTAATTTTCAATCTTATAAATGAATGCATGCCTGCACTAAAATGTAACTTTAAAATTAAACTTTTAAGAATTAAAATAGTTTCTAATGTTCACTAGGAAGTAACTCTTGACTTTTAGTCCAGTTTAGTCTCGTCTCGTCTATCGTCTAGTTTAGTCTAGTAGACTGTCTAGTCTAGTCTGTACCATTTTAGATAACATGTGCAAGATAAAAGTAGATAAGATAAAGTTCTAACTTTAATTTAAAACAGGCCCTTAATCCTCTCTAGCAATTTGTTTTTTTTCTCACATCTCTCTTATAAACAGAAACTACTACTTATAATTAAGCTATCGAAGTTACGTCAATTCAAAATTAATTCTTCTCAGATGAATCTTACATAATGTTAATCACTCAGGCATTTATATAAAGCTTCAAAAGATTATTATATTTAATTTTGGTATAGAAATTTTTAGCAACAGATGGAGGTAAATCTAAACCAAAACTAAATAATTCTGATACGAGCTTTCCTTTCGAAAATGCCGCCTTCGATCTCTGTTTCTGTGTCTTTCAACTTTGTTGTTGCCGGACAGATTCCCTACTTTCGAAATGTGAAAATTCTTAATTTAAGTAAAGAATTAGTATGCGTAGCATCACTTTATGTGAATCTTCATAAAAAGCGCTTACCAAGACAATGAAATGATTCAGGTATTAAGAAAGGATATACTTGTAATAATGGGCGTTAGAAGAAATTTTTACCTTCAGATAAAATAATGCTTTTGCAGTAAATTAATCTATCTGATGAAGACCCAGATACATCTGTGCTAAGCGCACCCATTCCATAATGAATTTTCACATTTTTGGAAGTAATCAAGGGCTGCGGTGATAACAACTGCAAGGAAATAGGCAGCGAAAGCAACGTACTCAAAATGAAAGCCCGGTTCAGAAGTTCAGCTTTATGTCTGCTGCTTGCTAAAAATTTCGGTACCAAAATTTAAATTATTATATCTGTAGTATTATGCAATTGCCTGCGTTATTAGCATTGTGCAAGAAATATGTGAGAAGAATTGGTTTTAAAATGATTTAAATTCAAAAGCCTCGTTGTAAGCTGTTTATACATTATAAGCACTTGATGAAATGAAGAAAGAAATAGCCAACCTGACTGAAAAGGACATTTAATGTACTTAAGATGTAAGGTATTTCTCCTTCGTGGTGTAGTGGTCAGCACGCTCGCCGCGTATTCGAGAAATCCGCGGTTCGAGTCCCGGCGAGGGCTTTACTCATATTTCCTCTCTTCTGCTTCTTACGATTCAACATACTTTCGATTTTAATGAAAGTGTATATAAATTGCATCAGCTTTTATTTTTATGTTTATTAATTCCAATACTTATGAATATATAAGGGTCGTTCAAATGAAAGTGATTGGATGTATCCAAAAGATGTGTAGCAACAGAAATAAGACAGGTGCATAGATAGGAACAACAATATTTAAAGATTGAAATACATAAAATGCTTGTTAAATAAATAAACCATTGCGTTAAGGCAGGCGTCCCATTGCTTGGGAAGGATAGGAATTCCGTCCGCGAAGAACAATGTCGGTTGATCATGGAACCAATTCATAACTGCAGCCTTTACGTTTACTTCAGAATGTTGCTGACAATGTTGTGAACAGTACCGATGGAAACGTGCAACTCATTCGCAACGTCACGAATGTTTTGATGTCGATTTGCCTTGATTGCAGTGTCAATGTCCGTAATCAGCTTATCTGCCACAACCTTGTACTTCTGACCGGACCGCGGTAAATGCGTTGTCTTCTGGCAACCTTCGACAAACATTCTCGCCCACCTCATCACCGTGGGCTTCGAGACACACGAGGCTCCGTACATTCTTCGATGAATTTCCACCGGCTTACACCCTTCTAATGTTAAAAACTTAATTACAACTTGATGAACCGTTTTCGACGCAGTTGCATCCATACCAGCCATTTTTGAATAAATGCCACATCCTTGCGACTGACGTTAGCACACATCTCCTTCCGCACATGCATACGTGGTACATTACACATTCACTATCCCGTTGTTTCACGAAAATCCAGTGTAAACGTTTCGCATGCGGCGCTTCGAATCACTTTCATTTGAACACGCCTTATAACAAAGAACAGCTAATTATTCAATATGTAGAGTGATGCATCTATTTTTTTTATCCCGTTGTTTCACGAAAATCCAGTGTAAAGGTTTCGCATGCGGCGCTTCGAATCACTTTCATTTGAACACGCCTTATAACAAAGAACAGCTAATTATTCAGTATGTGATGCATCTATTTTTTTTTACTGTAATTTACTTCGCTTGAAGGACTTTAAGCTTACATATAAATAATGTTATGATTTTAAAATATTCTAATTTCTTATTAAAATATACTTACAGCAGTTAAATTTTAAACTTTGCAAAGTTTCCGAAAATAATATACGTATGTCAAAAACTTAACTTTTACTATTTATTTTTGGTTATTAAATATAGAAAATAATATGATAGTCAATTTATAAAAATGTGTACGAGATTAAAAAAATCTAGCTTTGCGGACGTCGGCCCACCAGCGGCCGTGTGATAACATCGCTGAACACCGGCAGTTCGACTGGTGTTCGAATTCCGACAAAGGGGATAACTGCATGAATGCTTTCGTGATTTTCTCTATGTATAACGGGTATACGAGCCTGCTTCAATTACATAGGTTCGCCATGAAGGCATCCCTCCTCTTACGCAGATAGCTCTCGTGTGCTTTGCTATGATTTAATAACCAAGCCAAAACTTTGTGAAGTCAAACCGCTGGCACTGCGAATCATTAATTTATCGAAGTTCTAGTTTTATTACAAGTACTAATTTCATATTTTTCTAACTAACCCTCTTACAGTGGAACAAAAAAAGCATATGCATTTGGAAAATACTTGTGAAATTTTGTGCAACATTTTATTTACATATATATACATATTTTTTGTAATTTAGGTTTTTAGAATGAAAAAAATATTACTAAACACTAAAGATCTAATTTAGAAACAATCATGCTATCATAGGCACGCAAGTTAATTTGTTTTATTAAAATAAATATAATAATGCGTTTTGAACTGCTAATAATTCTGTGATACTTAAGCGATATATATTTTGTAATTATAGAAATATTGTGCGCTATTGATATTGTGATTTTTTCTCATATGACTGATATACATGGGTTCATTAAAATAATTTGAGTCTTTTTTTTCCTATGGGGAAAATGACAACTTTTACTATGATTTCTGATTGAAGTTTTTAAATCTGCAGTGGACAGGGTGGCCTACAGTATTTGGTCAAAACGAAAGGAAGTCCTTAGTATGTGAAATCTTAGTGTGTAAAGAAGATGATATACCAAAAAAGATATATCAAGGATACGAGTTGTTATCGATTTTTGTCTTAAATTTGGGAATAGTAGTAACGAAGTATGTGAAATATTACAATGTGTACAAGTTAGAGGCTAGTGAAACTATTAGCAGTACTTCAGAGATTGTGGCATTTCAAGATAGTTAGTTACATTCTAGTAATCAAGAAAGCACATTTAGTAGGCTATGAAAACAAGCATTTCTCATTCATCATCCATAGGAAGAAATGAACAGTGATTTTTATTGTAATTAAGTGTTCTCTTGCCCCCATGAGGAAGAAAATACGATTAGCTTTGCTCAAGCGACAATCCCAAAGAACAATCCCCGAGTGCCTATTGCTGTTTAGGCATTGGTTATACTCCCTGAAATCGACTTGTTAACAGTACCTCACACTACATATAGCTCACATGCAATTACATGCGACTTCTCAGCAATGAGAAGAAATAAATACCCGGGAAAGTATCAATCCAGATGAGGAAATGAAACTTGTCATGTTTTAGAAAAGGTCACTAAGCAATCTGTTTCATACTTTTGAATCATTCATAAAACCCCGCAAAACCTGTAACTTAAACCTAAAGATTCTATTTTAAAATAATAAAAATCATATGACCGGTAGAATCGTTCAGTAGATATTAAAATATTCAGTCGCAAAATTGTTCACTTATTCTCCGTAATTTCTTATATCATTCAATAATAAAATGAACGCTCAGCGTTATATTTTGATATGGGTACATTTGTCAAACTAGCAATACAATAGGAGTTTTATAAGATGTTATAAGATGTAGTGTTGATTCTAAATAACGAACAGACGCAAATATTACCAACTGTAACATTTATCAATCACATTTAAAGGTTTTATTGTTGTTGCTTCATTAACACGTTAACTTTGTTGCTTTCAATTAAAGGTTATAAAATTAGAGGTTATTGCTTTTTATTTTATAAGACGCCTTTAAACACAGCTGTTTAATATCATTATATTTCTTATTTGATATAAAATAGCGTAATCTGGAATAACTAGATTGACATGAGCTAAGTAATAATTTTATTGTTAAGTGGCATGTAAGATTTGTGGAATGAAGTTCTCCAATTTCGAACGTTCGAAGATTGAAAGACGTTGCTCAGAACATTTTAAAGAATTTCATTGAAATTTTCATTATCATCAAAAAGCAAACAAGCATTTCTTGAAATTACCAGCTATTAATGGCGACAATGTCTCAGCATAAAAACCGAAATATTGAGTAAGACATAAAAATTTAAAAGTAAAGTCATTTTTGCCACTATTCCATTAAATTCTGAGAGAAACCTGGAAGTCGTTATATTAAAGCTTTACTTTTTTTATTTTTGGATTAGGGATTAAATTATTTTAATTACCTGTTGAAATTCTCCACTCTTAATTGATATAAATGTCTCTGAAAATTGAAATTTTCTACATTATACGGAATCTTCTCATATTCCTCACTTATCCTCGCTAATAAAAAATATATGCATAAAATATTGTTCGGGTTCTGAAAGTAAATTTTGTTTTATGCCGAGTAATACTCCTAATTACTTCATTTATAATTACATTATTTTACATCATTATTGTTACTCCTAATTCCTAATTACTAATATATTAATAAATAATTGCAAGTTTAATTTTCTAAAGTTTGAAATGAAATAAATGTAACAAAATTTGAAACATAAAAATATAAGTACAATTTCAGAAAACATGAAAAGAAAATACAGAATTAAGTTGTTCAGTGACAGATAGGAACTTCATATTTTTGGAAGTTATAAGCGAATTTTCATCGATTAAAAATATTTAAAAGTGCGTAAACAAGAAGAGTTGTAAAGTTAGCTAAACGCGCATTAGGAATTGTAAAACGGTGTAAAAGGTAATGTTAAGAAAATCTTATTAGCAATAACTATCTAAAATTATTAATATGGTCTTTAAAATCCAAAGCCTGTAAGTATCTGCGTTCAAGGTGTATAAAATAATAACCGTGAAAGATTAGAATAATTGTTTAGGAAATACTATTTTACAGTTTTAAATGGATTAAACAATTATGGCAAAGCAAGCAAGAGCTATCGACGCTCACTTGCATTGCTTAACATGTTGACTGACAACAAACATAAGGACTAGTTTGAGCAGCGTAATTTGGAGGCCAAAGAAATTTATAATTCCCATAAAAATATGCATAAAAGGTGACTCACTAGTGGTTCCTGCGGCCGCAAATATGAACATTGTTTTCGTTCACCTAGCGCTTAATAACGAGGCCCCAAAAAGAAACCTATTAGGATACAACAATGGGTCACGCGGCGGTTCAGGTGCTTAAGTAAAATATGTTTTTTTGGAGGGATTTGCCAAGCAGAAAAGCTAATATTTACATTAGATACTGTGAAAAATCCCAAATGTCTGTCACTTGCTTTGCCGGAGCTTGAACCATTACCGACCAACCAGGGGTCTGTTGTCTTAGCCGCTCGGTAACTGATGGGTCAGAAATTGGTGACTTACGAAATTATTACGAAAAGAAATTCACAAATTAATTAAAATTTAATTTGTGAAATATGAAACATGAAACGCGACATACTGCTTAAAAATAGCAAGTTTATGTTGGGAAGCATTTCTTTTCACAGTTTTTGACTTTATATTTAAAATGCATTTATTGAAACTAATGAAATATTTAATTTATTACAGTCTGATAAATCTGAGATTTTTAATCTAGGTTATTATCCTGGGCTGCAGGAAATAAGAAAAAGCGTTCATTACTAACAATGTGCTATATTAAATCTTTAATATCTTGTTAGCGAAATAATAACCCAAATATATTTAAAATATTCCGAATAAAGTTTCATGGTATACTCACGGGATCCATCCTAAGTATATATTGTTTTTACTTGAGAGTCATATTTTATCGAGCACTACAAGAAAATTTTCATTGATCAGATTTGCAAACCTTGCGTTTATAAATCTTAGATCGCAATTTTCTTTGAAAAATTCCGAAAAACCGTTTTATTCTTCCAGCAATTATGTTAAGAACTCTTTCCTTTTTACTATAATTTTACTTTTTTTATCTACGTTTGAGGAATTGATGTAACTTTAAAAACTATATGCATAAAAATTACTTTCCATGGCAAGCAGTTTTAAACGTATATATATATAAATATATGTTGCATATTAAAAGGAAAAAATTAATGTTTTGATTATAAATTAACTAAGTTTTATGAACTAACATATGACTCATTATTTCTTTAACTTTTAAGAATGGTCGTAAATATTTCTTCGCCATAGATGACTGGATCTGGTCAAATATAGCTTTGACTAAGATTCTGAATAAGCATAAAATGCTTGAATTTGTATTTTAAATTTATTTTTCTTCAATCATTCCATAAACATCTGATGGTGATATTAAAAAAGCGGAAGCCATAATGTTATTACGTAATTTTCATTTTAAAATATTTCTTAATGAAAAATGCATGTATTTCGCGGAGATTTAAGTAATATAGCCAGTTCTGAGATGTGTATCAGTGAACCTCTTTCTCTTGTTTTTTTTTTTTTTTCAAAAAAATAATTGTATTTCAAATGAAAATTTTCTTAAAGATTCCATCAATTTGAAAGAAAAAAAAAACATTTCTTTTAATTCAATAACCTTTTTATTTAAAACTAAATTAAAATAGATACTGTAATGTATTTAAAGCATGGAAAATTAGATATTGTGATAACATTGTATGCGGTTGCTACGCGACCAACGTATTTATCTGTAAAGAATATCGCATCAACGAGCTAATGTAATCTTCATCTAGTTATGCGCGCGCCACTCTTTAAAATGATTACGAAAATGTTTAGAGTTGTTCTGAAGATTTTGTAAAATAAAGTTTGGTTGTTCGTTCAAATTGGTGAGTGTTATTTAAAACTTCATTACAATATATATATCTTTTTTTAAAACATCCGAGACTTTTATATAGACACCAATAGAACATATACGTGAGGAAAGCAAGAAGATACTATTGTTAACAAATAACACAGAAAAATTTAGAATGAATTTCATCCAATTATTTTGCGGAAGACATGAGCGCTCATTGATCTGCATACTGTTCATAATTTTGCAATAATCTATATTTAAATGGTAGCCAGTTAATCTCTCGTATGCCAAATCTGACGCTAAAATCGCCTACAAAATTCGATAACAGCACTGGCACAGCCGATATGTTGGCTAATGACGTTTCTATCAGAGTGAAAGGACGTCATCAGAATTTAAATATTTAACGATCGTTCTTAATGTTAACGTATGCCAGAACAGATTATGAGACAAAGTGTAAACTGGCACGCAATGACAGTTTGTGCTCGCGAATTTGTCACGGAACGGTTAGATAAGCGTAATGTTTAATAGCCTGAAACGCTAACAATTTGAATTAAAAAGTATTGGAAGGAAAAGTACGTCAGGCTTGTTAAAATACATCTTAAATCATAGAAACAGCATTCAATATACAATCTTTCCTTTTACATGGATTAAACGTAATAAATTTAAACTTCAAAAATGGAGCAATTACAAAAAGTCATGCATTCCGTTTGAATACGAAACACTTGTTATAAATCATACAGATAACATTCAGATTGAAAAGATGACTGGATTATGGCTAAGCACTATAAGGCTATCTGCTTAGAGGAAGAGATGACTTTGTGGATGGCATACTAATAGTGAGTACCTCGTATATACGTTACACATGAGAAAAGTTACTAAAACACCCATTCAGCCAGCCCATTTGTTAGTATTTGAATAATGGTGAAAATACCAATGTTCATCGATTTTTATGACTGAATTTATAAAATAAAGCATCGTTATTATACTTATAATTCAGAGAAAAATTCACTTCCAAGTTAGCATTTCGCTTTAGCTAGAGAAATTAAGCTATTCGAAACTCCATATCAGGATATTAAAGCAAAAACGCACTAATCAGAATGAAATCATTTGAATTTAAATCCGTGAAAAAATATCTTATTTGCATTTACACATTACTTATGCTGTATCGTTCTCATAGACCGTGTAGATATATTTCCTTTCTCTTCAAACACTGCATGCAAGAAAACACTTTTGGAAAAAAAGCCCACTGATAGCCGAGTGGTAAGACCGTTGAACTAAGATAGTTCGTCCCATGTCCAAATCGGGCTTATTGCAGAAGAGATTTCATGGTTTTTTCATGTATATCTGAATATTAGCAATTTTCCCTTAGAAAGCCCAACACATTGTTTTCCTTAAGCAGATAGACCAGTATGCTTTGCCGGAACCTGAATAATCCAATCGTTTTAGGTGAAGGGAAAACATGGCACTGTTACGTAACATAATTTCTTAAAATAAAACCTAAGTACTCTAAGTCATTAGCTTCCTCTTACACGTTTGTATCGTTACTTCCATGGTATGTTTTCTCCCATAACATGCGGCTCCATGTGCACAAAATCATCACCTATTTAATATTTTAACTATTTACATTTACCACTTAAATTTCTATGTGAAAAATAGCCAATCCATACATTTTCAATTCAAATCAAATTTAATTCAATTCAATAAAATATCAAAGCGTATTCCAAATGGTAAATATGTTCTATAATTTTCAAATGTAATAAATTTCCAACGCATCATTTCCAATCAGAACAAACACATTGTTGCATGCACAAGTCCATTCTTAATCCCTTCTAAATAGGTCTATGCAGAAAAACAATTATTTTGTTCGTTGTTTCAAACCGATGCGGTACAGAAAGGTAAAAAAATTATAAATCCGGTGCTATACAGGATGATACCAAAATTCCTGAGAGAAAAAATTAAGAAAGAAGCAGAAGTATTATAACTCTTAAATATAGGATCACTAAGGAAAGGACACACTAAATTATACACTATGGGATTTTTCAGGTTCGATACTAAAATAAGAAAATTTTTCTCTGAGCAAAATTCGAAACTCGTATTACTTAGCATTGTATGTTCCCAAAGTAGTTATTGAATGACTCGAGATGTATTAACAACCAGAACAGTTAATTTATCGCCACGCGATGCTCCACAATTATTTTAATAAATTTTAAGGGATTTTCTAAAAATTTGGCAAATACAGGTTTTCTCGTGAATGCCAAGTACGTCTGTGAATTTTGAATGTTTTTTACTGTATTAATAACTTTCGTAAGAACTGTTATATTTAAATAATTTCTATGCTTCTTTTAATTAAAGTTGCTGCGAAAATATCCTGCAAAATAATCCAATTTCAAAATTGTAACTGATAAATTTAATTCCTCTGGTTTCTATTAGACCTTCTGAATACGCCTAAAATCCAGTTTCGGAAGCTGCTTATTACGCCCGTTGCCTATTAATGCCGAAAAATAACTTCAGTGATAATTTAAACAGTGATTCTTCAGTGAATCGTCAGTCATTCCTTTATTAAAATGGACATAGGTTAGTTCATAAAGAAACAATAAATATTAAAATATACTATGCATAAAATACGTTCAATGATATGACAGTATTGATCTGAAGCAAGATTATTAAAAAAGTTTCAGAATTCAATTTTTTTATATATTACAGTTATAAATGCATATTATAATTTGCATTTAATTATATATAATCATATGTATTATTGCTTTGTTTCTTGCATATGAACCCCAAAAAAGTATTACTAATAAAATAAATAAAAACTTGATAATAAAACTTTTCCCAAAAATTTAGATGCGAAGTTTAGTTTGTGAATTTTTACGAATTTTCACGACCCACTTCGAGATAGCCCCACTTTTTATTTCCTTCTACGAAATAAAAAGGAAGTGTTGTAATCGCGAAAAATTTCGGGTACCATATTTCAAAGAAAATATCTATTTTGACCGTTATCAAGTGTGATTTAACGATGTTTTTGAGTGACATCCGTACGTAAGGACGGAATAAAGAACTCTTTTCTATCCAAATAATTATAAAACTGTTTTAAAATGGATTCTGAAGAGAATTTTTTGTGGCGTCTGTGCGTACGTATGTATGTATGTATGTATGTATGTATCTCGCATAATTAAAAAACGAGTAGCCTCAGAACGTTGAAATTTTGTATATAGGGCTGCTACAATATGTAAATGTGCACCTCGGTTGATATCGGCCGGACCAAAAGTATATATGTATATATATATATCTACTCTGTTACTCGGCTTCGTGAGCTCACCATCTGTATTCTTATAAGTTTGTAAATTGTGCATTTTTTGCTTTAAAAATGATTGCATTATGTTGTTCTTATCTTTCGTTTAAGATTTTTATGCTCTTAGTTAACCTGCGTGGCAGTTATTGTGGAAATATCAACAATTTAAAAGTTTTTAATTGCGACGAAGCCTAATTTTTGGTTATGATCGCGTCCATATTTCTTTAAATTTGAAGCTAAAAAAATTGTGGATTTGTTGCCAATCTAGAGAAACTAAGCTTCGCAACAACAAAGTAACGTCTTCTTTTATTATCGAGAATTAAATTATGCTTGATTCATTCTGGAATTATCATTTAAGTTATTAGCTGGTTTTTGCGTACAAATTGTAATTTTAATTGTAAAAATTGTTTTAACTGTACTTGGTGGTATATGTTTTTCTATATCTTTCAATTTGTAATTAAAATATTTTGAATTTTTATGCATTTTTTCCTTACCGCGAAGTGATAACTGAAATAATTAGTACCGCATGCCCATTAAGTAAGCGACGCTGAATCGTCTGCGAAAACTGTTTCTTTTTTATTTGTTTAATCTCTTTTATATGTCGTTTTAGATTTATTATAATATTTGAATAGAACTTTGGGTAATTCTTCAGATGCTGTAATTTTTGCTCACCTTGAGTTATAAAATGAATGAGATGTAACGCTGTTATGTTAACCTAGCGCCGAAGTGTGGCTATTGTAAATAAATATAGTGAACTTTAAAAAGTGCATTTATTCTATTGTAGTTTATGCGCTATCAACGAAGTACATTTAATTCAAAATCTTCGACACGTCTTCGATGATCGTCACGACACAGTTGGAAATGGGATTCGTCGGTAAAGGCTCTTAAGTCCCCAGTCAGCATTATTACAACCCGAGAGAGCCAAGCAGCACTGTAGTCTGGCTCGACAGTGTGAAGGCACGAGGGGCAGGTGGCGAACCGATCGGTACGAGTGTAGATTTCGCTGTATCAGCCGTGTATGAATGGTCATGGGAGACACGTGTGTGCGGGTCGCACGTCTGATGGTTGATAACGATGAATACGTCGCTGTGACAGCTGATTTGACAATCATTTTGGTCTCCCGATCTATTGTGGCCTTAGCTCGACCACCATCATGGCGCTAAAATTTGCTATTGTCCATCAATTCTTGCCAGCATTTTCTAATTGCCGCATCGCTTCGTCTCATATGACGAGCGATTCTTCGATTTGCTCAACCTGCGTCTTTCAATCGAATGATACGACCTCTTTCAAACTCTGATAGTTGCTCGTAATGAGCTTGAATCCTGTGACGATGCATTTTTTCTATCGCTGAAAGCTATCCTAAATCGCAATGCAACAAACACTATTTTACGGTTCAAGACCAGCTTTTTATCTGCTGGATGCGCAGTCCGATGCGCTGGAGATCGCACTATTCATTCGTTGGACACCAAATTTTAATAATTTGCATATTTGGTCAAAACATTTAAGTATATGAGATTTCAAAGCAATCATACAACTCATTGTTGGTGCGTCGATTTTTTTTTGTTGTAGAGTGTACTAAGGTTCTCATTCCACTTTCTATTGGCAACATGCATTCGCAAGTTGTAATTTTAGTATTGTTCTATAATAGAAACGTGGCAATTATTTTATAAAGGAATAAATGATTCAGAAACATTAAGCCATTTTTAAAACTTACTTGTCAAAAGATTTTCAGAAATTTGCTTTTAAACCTGCTTTTAAATTAATCAAAGCATTCAAATCTATTGGCTCCATATGCACGCTTGTCATCACTTGAAGAGTTTATGGAATCACATTTCACAACACGAGCGTGCAACAGTTTTTAACATTCGTCGTTATCGAAAACTTCAAAATCAGTTGGTTTTATGTATAGGTCGATCAGCGACATAATGAATAAAACAGCAAAATTTTGGTAATTTGACTTGAGTTCAAAACTCGGCTTGGGTGGCTTGCGTGTCATTTTGGGGTTTTTCCTATGCCTAAGATAAATAAACTCCGTTTTTTTTTCAAAATTCTCGACCAAGGTATTATTTTCAGTAGGTAGATAAATCATATCTGCTCCGCCAATATAATGTAAATCTAACCTATCCACATAGAATGTCATAAATTATATACACATATGCACGTAAACAAAGACTTCTACTCGGTTTGGAAACATTCAGTTTTTGATTCTCCTACAATTTAGTGAAGGGCTCTTGAGAAAAAAGTAACCAGACCTTATTGGAGGGATTCTACCAATCTTACTTGCAGCAGAATTTCTCGCATTAACAGCCTTAAAAATCTAATTTATCAGAAGAACGCAAACATAAAGAAAAATTCTCTATCTTGTTTCATGGCGAGTGTAATGAAGAAATAAGTCATGTTTTATAAACTCAGCATACTTCCTTACTAAAAGTGTTCAGTTGTATTCATTGATGTATACAATAAGTGTATTAGCCTATTTTGAAACGAAGTAACAATATAAGACCTACCGTATAGACTTAATGTCAACTTTTGTTCTTAATTTTGTAACATTCTTATATTCTAAAATAAATTATTGTCTTTTTATGAATTTCGTGTTTGCTGAAAGTATAGAAACTTAATGAAGGAGAGAAAGGAATAGGGAGAAAGATATTTCTTTTCCTCGGTAGTAGAAAATCGGACCATTTCAGGCAAGCGCACCTCGCAAAACTGAGCTATAAAGGAACCCTATTTTAGAGGAAAAGTTTTAAAGCAAGAAGGGGAAAACACACAAAGACAGTGGGTAAGGAGGGTGAAAAGACATAAAAGTCTTTACGTGATTTTCTCTGTGTCAATCTTTACACAGACCCCGTTTGATCGACTTTTAGGTCCGGTATGGAGACAATTCTATTTGATTCAAAAAACGATGACTCTGTGCCCGTTTTTACGGATTTTGTTTTCCATTTATTTTGTTCGTTATTATTATTATTATTTTTCTACAGAATACACAGACCTCTCGTAGGAACGAAAGGAAAAAAAATAGAGGTCCCGAAACCTCAATTTTCCACTCTGTTTTCTTGCTAACTTTCCTGATCGAATTTTTTCCCTATTCGTTTTTCTTTACATCCGGGGTCAGAAGGAATTTCCGGAGTTGTTTTATTCTCTTTCCCAACATCAGCGCAGATGCAAGGGGCGCTCTCTTAGGAGATCCTTTTTAAACGTTCTTTTCCATTTTTTTTTAATCGGCAGCTCTTTTTTCATCAAAGCACTTTCTAAGTGAATGTAAAAATATCTAGACAATAGAACAAAAATTTCTAGAAGGATATATTTGTTGACCAAACAATTAATGATTGTATTTTAAAAGGAAAGTGCTTCGTCGCTATCAGCAAAGAGCACACGCTCTCATTTTTAAGGAACTAAAATTTTATTAAAAAGTAGGTATTCAATAGTTCAAAATGCATTACTTAATAATAATATTAATTCGTTTATCTGTAATGTTTAAGTAATAAGTACAATTAATTATATGTTCATGATTAAGCAACCAATACTAAAATTTATTACACTGAAGTAGAGGTACATTCATTAAATATTTTCCCATATTTCACTAATTGTCCCCATTGATAGTGCAAAAGCTGTAGGTACATGATAGTGAGGATTTACTTGAAGACATTCGAAAACTAGCTGGTTTCATATTTGTATCAAAATAGTGATTCATCCTCTAGTACCAGTAACCTCTAGTTATAACCTGTTTGAACAGGAGCACGATTGATTAAAATTAGCAAGAGAAGGAACATTCAATGGAAACCCGATTAACGAACACTTTAATCTTTGAGAAAATTTAACCCTTACTTTTAATTTTATAGGTGTTTCATTCTGCGTAATTTTTTAGTCAGACTGGCAGTGATAATTCTGCAGCGGGTCGGACCAAGAATGACAGAGCGAATTACTCGAATGAATACTGGTATTTCTTCCGGCGTTCATATGGTGACAAATCATTTGTCTACACAATCATTTTCATAGTTTCACACGTAATAAAAAATATGATCAATTTCTGTCAAAGACTTCCATATAAAGGCATCTCTTTTGTGCAATTCGTAGTTTTTGTGTACATTCGTATGTGGATTAAATGACAACTGCAATAGTTCAGTCTTTAGGCTCTGGTTTTTTAATTGAATTTGCTCTTTTCTTGTTTCTATGTTCATATTTTGATGATCCTCAAAGATTTCCAATTTTTTATTTTTATCACGTAATAACATACGATAAACTCTTATCGTTTATTATAAGACTGTATTTAAGATTAAAATCTTCAAAACGCATCAATTACCATTATCTATTATCTATCATTGATGATGTCATGATAGAATTACTTTATTTTCAGGAATAATACATTACGTTTTATAATTTCATGTATTTAATACAAAGCCTTATAGTTCTGGTAGTAAACTTTGACTGATCGACACTGATGCTATTGACCACTCAGTAAATGCAAATAGAAAGATACGTACATAACCTCTACAGATCTAAGATCAGTCTATTCTTAAAACGGTGAACCGATTTTATTCTAATTAAAAATTAAAAATATAGGCAAAATTTGCTTCAAGCTTCAAAGACAAATTATAAAAAACAAACATTTAGCGTTTATAGATTACAATAGCATAAGTATAAATTTTTCACCTAAGTAAAACTTAAAACGTCATATGACTAGATTCAGTGTAATATTCTTTTTATAGCTCAATTTGCTTTTATTATTTTCAATAATAGGTTTTCATTCATTTAAAAAATGCAATTTTTTAAAGAAGATAGGCAACTAAAATTGCTTACTGTGATAAAACAGTTTTTACTGCCACTCAAATATTTTCCGTGAAAACAAAAGTAATTAAATAATGAAAAATATCCTCAAAGATTTTTTTTTAAAATAATTAAGATCAAATTAGCATATGCTGGTCCATTTCTGTTTAAGTTATATGAAGCAGAAGTATTTTCTGAGGAATATACACAAATAAAGCAAAAAGTAACTATAATCTTGAAATCGGAGTCTTTCTTCAAATGCGTAGTTAGAAAAAATAATTCGTTTCTGAATTAAATATAAACTGAACTGCAAAGATTAATTCAATCCAACATTGAAAAAAAAATGTCAAATAGATGTTACCAGAAACGAAACCGTTTAAGCCAAGACATATGCAAATTAACAAAAATGAATATTTGTTAGAGAGATTTAGTGAGCGATTACGATATCATTATTCATTTTAAAACTACCTTAACGACTGAAAAATAAATGCAATCCAATTAAAGGAAAATATTTCACGACAATCCTGCAAATCTGCAATTTTTATTTCTATACAGTATTCTTTAATTTATGTAAAATTTATAAAATGAGTTACCTTTAAAAAGCAATTGTTTTTTCTCAGTCTACATTTATTAAATTTCTTATAATTATATGAAGCTAGAGACATATCATTTAAATGACATTTTAAAAGAACGTGACAAGATTTTTTTCCCGCTTTGCTTAAGTACAGCGAATTAAACGGAGGAATTATGGTCAATATTTTAAATATCTTATAACTATAAATAAATTCCTTTGAAGTAGTGCCTTTTTGAGGGTGATGGGTATTAGATGAAAACTATTTTTAATAAATACTACTTTCCTAATGCCCAATATGTTATTTTTACATCATTCAAGCTTGATCACTGAATTATAAAATTTCATGCAAAAGTTGCGTGTAAAATAGTATGTACGTGATGACAATAATAATTCTAGTTAAGAAATTAAATTAAGTGTAGTTTTTATTATTTGATTAAATATGCATAATTTTTATTCCTCATACTGTTATTTTCCTTCGCTAATTTTTACAGAAAAATATTTTCCTGAATCTTTTCTTATCTTCAGCAGAAACTTTCTAGCTGCTTAAAAGGTTATGTGTTTTCATATTCACAGTGTTAAAAATTTTAAATTAAAAAAATAAAATGAATTTAAATAAATTTTAAATTATTAACAGGATTCATCAAAACATGCTCCAAAATTTATCCTACTTCAATTTTCTAATTTTATCTTTTCTTATGAAAAATCCGCACTATAGGTGGACTACGAAAGGTGACAAAATATAGTTAAATATCTCTAAACTTTAAGTCCTTTCTCACTAACTTTCAAAAGAAACTATATTATGACATAGGCTGAAGCAACTAAATCTTTGTTGAATTTAAGAATTTAACACTGCACGTTAGAAATGTTGTCTTTGGAT
This sequence comes from Stegodyphus mimosarum, assembly GCA_000611955.2. Lineage (NCBI taxonomy): Eukaryota > Metazoa > Arthropoda > Arachnida > Araneae > Eresidae > Stegodyphus > Stegodyphus mimosarum. The sequence goes on along the minus strand of KK119346.1, from coordinate 113,944 downwards.
TGCTTTGAATCATCTGATAACTTATCTGGATATAACGAAACATTATCAGGGTTTTCGGAGAAAAAACATGAAAAAAAAATCAATTGTAAACTGTCCCTAATTTTAACTATGGAATTGTTGTATATACGAACTCATTTCAACGATGAGGGTACACACGGGAGAAAACGAAAACTTCTATTACACTCTCAATTTTAATGCATGAAAAAGAGGTAAAAGACCTAGTTGACCAAATATGAAGAAGATTTATCCACAACAGTATGTTTAGTTCCGATGCCACTGTAAAGAATATTAAGATTTTTTCGGAGCAGGAAATATAAACAATCAGCAATGCTTACGCTGATATTCGAATCACAGATTTCCAGCTGCTATTTGGATGTCCTAATTGCTTGTACCAAAACAAGGGCGTACGAGAGAGAGCGTAAGAAGTCGTTACAGATTTACACGTAAATCAGCAAATTGCATTAAAAATGATCATTTGGATTGCTGCATATTTTCTTAACATCTGATGTTATTCCTAAATTATGTTCCTTTTATTTAAGCAAAAGAATATTTCATCTTAATAAATTTATCAGCCATTTAAGGAAATTGACTTGTTATACAGAAGTGTCCCTTACATTATTTTATTTCGAAGCATCATTATTTGCTTTCCCACCGATATTCCTCCGTCTTGTGGTTCTGAAATTCTATACCCCAAAACCAAGTATTTAAATTTCAATCTATGCATGAGAGGGTAGAAGATAATAATTGCCAAAACCTCTTTTTCGATTACCTTCTGCTGCTGCACATTCCACTAGGCTCTTGAGATTTCGTTCAATTTGTGGATCCTGAGAACACGTTGTTGATTTTCGTCTTATGAAAACAGATTGACTCAATTAACTAGCGCCTTCTTGCCTAAATGGTTTCCTCTGCCTTATGATTTCTCTCACTGTCGCTCATAAAGAAAATGCTAATTATTCCATAAAAATGGCAAATATGCATCATCATTCTAATTATTCTATAATGTAATATCAGTACACCATCTGAATAACGCATTTCTTCTTTCTGTTGATTTAAAATATTAACGCGCATTAGAATTGGATTACTATCTTTATATTTTATTCTTACAGTAATTTCGCATTTCTAACATCGCAGAAAATTTGTAGAAGTGTTTGGACTTTTTTAACAACAATAAAATTGTTTCATTATGATGAATTTTAATTTTTTAAACAAATCTTCAGCTTTCATAATAATCATGATATACTTATTCCAAATGACCGGACCTTTGCAACTTAATGGGTTTTTTTTTCAGAAATGACTGAACTCATCGGTTATTTAGGTATCATATCATAAAGAACAATGATCAGGGTGTAACTAAAGGAGTGAACGAATTATACTTGCAAAAATGAAAAAGATTGAAGGTTTGAAGAGAATATCCCGAATAACGCGTTAGAGTGTTTGTTACCCCCTCTTCACTTACTACTGCGCTCTCAAGAAAACTTTCGGTTGGAAAGAATTTTAAGGGCCCTCATACCGCAATAACGTCATACATTTACAAACATGCATGTTTTCTCATGAATTCAAAACCGGATCCAAGAACAGTCGATTTCCCAAGCATTATGCCTATAGATCTGCTATAAATACTGTCATAATCAACATGATATCTTTTACTAAAATTGTAAGCAATTTATTGCTTGAAAGAGAATATTCAATGTTTACGTACGTGTAAAAGACAAAATCAGTTTGTTATGACAATCACTTAGATTTTTGAATGCGTGATAGTGTAAACAGGAGGGACGGCAACAGAAGGAAATAACAATATTTAATCTTGCTAATTTAGCAAATACCATACACCAGCTTAACAAATTTTAATTGTTAGGTATATATAAAATATAAACCCAAAACGTCTTAATACTAGACAGACAGGAATCCTTAAGCTCTCATTTCATTAAAAATGCTGTTAAAATGATTTAATGAACATAGTTACATGAGCAAATTAAATTAATTTCTATGTGTTTTATTCCAACAAAAACTAAACTACGCTGGTATACATTATCATTTAATCAAAACTATATCAGGCACTGGCTAGACAGGAAGTTTGGGCATTCTTTAACTTGACAATCACTCTGAATCCAATAATCATTATAAAGTGAAATTATATGAACTAAATGCCTTCTTGGTCATTCAACTGCAGATTACCCTTTTACAAGGAGGGATGTCGCTGACAAGTTTTTACAAAGGGGGCGAATCAAAACGACGCCTGATGGTTAGGAAAATGTCTTCCTCCCGATGATACATTCCTCGAAATAATATTTGATTGGAGCAAGTCCTTTCAACGTGATTTTGAACATTTTACTTAAAGGTGGCTACTTTTATATTTTGTAAAATATGAAGAAAATTCTTAGTCAAACCAGTCTGACTACTGGTTAGATTAGAGTAGTAGGTACGTGATTAGGTATGTTATTTGAATAAACACGTCGTATCCGGCTGAGAGAAATGACATCTTCGCGCACGATCTCTGAAAGAAAATGGCTCGTATTCACGCTATACATACGGAAAACAGCAAAACCCAAATATGCAGCCTGCCTGTTTGCCTGAGACTGAATCCCAAACTAGGTCGAACCACTAGTAATCAGAAATGTTAAGCACTCTGCCAATGAGGGAACACATTAAGATGTGTTTCAGACTTACAGGCTCAAAAGAAAATGGAAGTTAAGTAGAAAAATGGAAAGTTAAACATATCTACGTTAACTTATCAGTTTAACATAAATCCGGATAATAAGATTTCGAATTATTTTTCCAAATTGCTAAATTATTTATTATTATCACAACGCATGCCGGGTCTGTCTGAAACGGAGAGTTGCCTTCGTGGGAAGTAGGCTCGTATCCACGTTACAAGTGGGAAAAATCACGAAACATTTCAACCATCCTGCTCGTTTAGAGGGATTTATAAAACTAGGTCGAATTGCAGTGTTAAAAGGTTTTATGTTCGAGGTTTTATCATTCTGTCCCTGGTCACGGGATTTTTATAGGATGACTAAAATCAAAGTCAGATTTTAGAAAAGATAGCATAAGGTATGAGATTTATATATTATTTGTTTCTTAGGAAAGGATTAGTGTTTAAAGGCTTTAATAACATATTTTGTAACAATGCGATTTTAAGCTAAATATGAGTTCAGAAAATTATGGAAATATTAAAAATCGTAATTTAATATTGCTTTCTTTGATCTAGTGATGATTATTGACAGCTAAAAATATTCATCTAACAATGTACTATTTTTACTTTATTATTCATAAATGTTTCTAGTTTCAGAATAAAATTATTTAAACATTTTTAAAATTTATTTGTCTTCTTGTAACTTTTTTATGATTTTCGAATTAGCTCATAACTTCTAAAAATTTATTAATCTGTGTTGTAAGCGTTTTAGAGTTTTAGGTGTCAGACAAAAAGGAAATATTTTGAACGTGATTTTGTTTCCAATTGAGAAATAAGCAAACAATAAAATTTGCTTAGTATCAATATTTTTATTCCGCTGTTAATTTCTGAGTCAGAGAATTTTGTTTACTTTTCAGAGGTGAAAGTGCGCTTTGTTAGTTTTAACGCTGGAAAAGCTGATAAATTTTTTCGTAGTGTCTTATGTAATCATAGTATTTTCCGTGAGAAAACGCAAACATTTTTACTGCGATTAAAATTTAATTTATTTATGAAATAATTGCCAGAAATTTATTTATGATAATCTTTTATAAATGTCAAGAAAATTTTCACTGCTCGTTTTTTGTGAAAGTTAGTTTAAATGTATGAGTTCGTTTCTCACAGTAAAACATGATTATTGCAGTTTAGAAGTTTTAAATGTAACATCAATAAAAGTTAGTTTTAGGGTTTAATCATCAAACAATTTTTAAAAAAGAAGCATATCATTTATAAACTGTGAACTTTGGATATTTCATGTATAAATTTAAAGAGTGCGGATTATGTAAAATAAATGAGCTAGCCTTTGCAGTATCGAGAAATTAACTCCTGTTTCCAATTTTACTGCTCATAATCAACGCATTATTAATTTTCATGAGAAATTGTGCATATAAAATACATATGCTCTTTTTTATATAAAAACAGAAAATATACTGCTGTATAAAATTTAATATTAATTAATACGCACCTGTATACAAGGTTCCTCGAAGTAAATAATTACATGAAATATACAGTTTCATTTTCAGCCTATAAATTAAGATATTACAGGCAACTTTGTACGGGCAATATCATACATAGTTATAGAGCAATGTATGGAAATTTTCAGTTCAACCGTAATCACATAAAATTTTTATTTTCCACAATTAGTAAATCTTGATCACATTAAAATAAAGTCCAGAAAAAAGGGAAGTGTTACTTCTGAAGCAAAACCATGTAGAATTTGCATAATATTTATTGTCACGCAAATAATTCGAATGCAAAACATAGGAAAACAAACAAAGTATTAATTTCCAGTATGTTGTAGAGTCATCAGGATTTTTTTGAAGCAGGAGTCACGAAAAATGAGCAATGCCCTCGCTGGGACTCGAACTACGGACCCCTTGAATTCGTACCGAGTGCTATGACCATTACACCACGAAGGCACACACAGAAGGCGGGAGAAATACCTTACATAATCCCCTTCGAAAGACGAATGGGCATTAGGGGAACTAATCGCCAAATCTTGGCGGTGAAAAATCACTATTCACTACTGTGTTTTTTGGTCAGGCGTCACAGTAGAGATATGAGATATTTTTGCAAAGCAGGAGATGTGAAGAATGAGCAATGCCTTCGCCGAGACCCGAACCTGGGACCTCTCGAGTACGCAGCGAGTGTGCTGACCATTGCACCATGAACGCATGCTAAGAAGGCGGAAGAAATACCTTATAATGTATTAAATTTACAAGTTCAAAAACAATAATATTTGAGACCTTCTGCTATCGCGAAAGCTCTAAATTATCAGCAATAAAGCTGTTTTTGAAATTCAGCATAAAAACGAACTTTCACATACGCATTGTAGCCTATCAGCAGCCGAGTCGTAAAATCCTTGACACTGCTAGTTTCGATCTGAGTGCAATTCCAGGCGAATGGGCTGGCTTCATGAGCGTTTTTATGGACGTTTCCAAGTATAAGATGCGTGCAAGCCCATTTTTCTTAGAAAATCTACCACGTAGGCATCCCTCCGCGTTAGGGAGATAACCCTAGTGTGCTTTATGGTAATAACTAAAACAAACAAATCAGATAAGTATTGCTAACAAAGACTGCTACCATCAATAACTGAAACACTAGTTTCAATTAACTCGGTAATCACAGAAACAGCCTTTCTGAAAAAATGTGCTTAATTTTAAGTAACGAAGTTCATCTGGAATTGTCATTCCTGCGAGGAACTTGTTAGCACACTGGTCGCAAATGTAATTGAGTATTTGCATATTTTCTAGAACAGCGCATCTTGAATTCTGGGTCGCGACTCCACTTGTGATGGCAAAGCAAAATATTGATAATACACTCAGATAATTCAGACACATGAATTTAAATTAATTATTAGTCGCAATCTTTTCATTTACTTGACATCGTAATGTTGGTCTAGTTGAGCTGTAATTTACACACTTTACCTTTTTAAAAATACTAGAAAACGCATCATAATAACACTATTGCATTGCAGTCTCAAGTTTTAATTCAGAATTAAAATACACCGAAAGCGCGTAGTATTTAAACATTCTGCGCCACACATGTGTGCCTAGAACAAGGTAATACCAATTACTGTGACTAATATAATAATAATGTTTTCCTAATATATTCAGTTGCATGCGCTTCATCGCAAGAACAATGTAATATTGAGTTAGTTATTTACGCAAGTAACTCTGATACTTACTTTTTGAATAATTTTTATCAGAGACGGTATTTCATTTTTAAATGAAAATATTGTTTACTAATGAATAAGTGGTTGGACTTAGTAATAGTTGAGTATAGAAAGGCAGTGATGCAAACAGAAATCGCATAAAGTCTCTTCAAGCAGAACCCAGTAATCAGAAAGAGGCATCTGATATACCAAAAAGAAAATAAAATGAGACATTTATCCAATTTGGCTTCACATTCGACAACTGTGATAGTAATAAACAACCTCTGTGTTTAATTTCCAGTAATGCTTTGACTATGAAGAAGATGAGATGATCAAAATTAAAGGGCATCTGGAATCCAAATATCCATGGCACGTTAACAAGAAAATCTATTTCGATCAAATGTCAAAATATTCTATAAAGTATTTCTCCCGCCTTCATAAAATGCCTTCGTGGTATAGCGGTCAGTACGCTCGGCACGTGTCGAGTCCCGGCGAGAGCATTGCTCGTTTTTCACATGTCTCCTGCTTCGAAATAACCTAATGTTGCTATCATTCAAATAAAGAAAAAGCAATATCTTTGTGGACTTTATGCTTGTTAGCGAAAACTCTCTCCTAGAAGTCATTCACGTACTAATATTATTTCATACCAAGTTCCATATCTGACTGCTAAATTAAAATGTCGTTCACCGCTGGAAAAGATCTTGCATTACATGTTACTATGAAATGAGCAGAGACACTTCGCGGAAGTAAATATAGGGATAGAATTAGCAAAACGGCTTTGCCAAACAATGCTGTTGCCATTATAATTTCTGAAACGAACAACAATGAACTCGAGCAAAATAAAAAGAGTGCAAAATTTGCAATTCAACTTTACAAAATAAATACAGTTGTAAGTATAAGTCAGATACATTTATAAAGAAAATATCAATGCTTAATTCCTATTTTCTTGTCCTTTAAAACATAATATTAAACTGGAAGATATTTAGGTATAACAAAATTGACGAACTTTAAATTGGTTGATTTAAATTGAAAAAAAAACTGCTTTTTAACATATACAGATGGTGGAAAAGCAATGACGAGCAAGAATATTGATTTTGTACCATGTAAAGTGTCTGCTCATGATAATGCAAATTTTAAACGTAACCTGATACATCGAGAGGCACTTGCGATAACATTAGCCAAGAGACTGAACTAATTGCATCAGGATGCTGCCAAAATTAAAAGTTTTATACTTGCCATTAACAAACTCTTATTTTCCAAATTTATACCATTCAGTTTTTTTTGGATGGATTCAGAATACAAAAGGTATTATTATAAGTAGAAGTAAGGTGGTTGCAAAGTGGGCGGAATTTATGAAGAAAATTATTATTAAAAGATGAAAGCATTATATTTTTAAATGAACAAAAATATAATATTGATATTCTTTTCCAAAATGACTTATACCTATCATAGTTGAGCTAATTTTAGCATAATTTTGCGAAACTGAATGATTTAAAATTGTCTCTTCAAGGACAAAATAGCAACATATTTGCTTCGAATAATAAAATTGAATTTTTAATCAAAACGATTATTATTTGGAAGAATAAGGTGTAATACATTCCCTACAGAATACACGATACGTTTGAAAAGCTTTCAACAATTGGCCATTTTAAAAGTGAATAAAATATTAATTATAAAATTTCAATTGTAAAAATTATTATAAATCATTTAAAAGTCCTAGCAATACAATTTTTCAAATACATAATATCGGATTTTGAATTCAAAAAATTATCTTGAATCCGAAAACCATTTATTATTGGCATTAATGAGATTATCTGCCATATAAATTCCTAGAGGAATTTGCTGACCTGTCGAATGACTCACAATTTAAGTTCCCAAGAAAATCTTTTAATGAATTCTGGATCGGAGCTGGAACTGAATTTCCTACAATTTCTAAAATACTAGTAAATATTCATCTGCGATTCAGAACCTCATGTTTATGAGAAACGAATTTTCAGCGTTCAACGATATTTGTATTTAACTTTTTAAATTTAAATATCGTTTAATGCTAAAAATAGTCCAGATTGTCCAGCACTGTCAAATATTGCACCAAGATTTTACTTGTTATGTAGAAAAATCAGGCATCTCCGTTTCATTAGAAAGTGATTTTCTTTCATTTACTATTGCATATTTGAAACAAATCCTGAAAAGACTTCTTTTCATATGTATACTTATTTTGTAATAAATATTTGGGTTCGCCTAAATTTCTTGATGATAAAAAGAGGTTATGGACGAAATAATGTTTATAACACGCTGTTCTAGACATACACTGTACGGTTCCACAGTTTTAATATAATACATTCTACACCGACCTGTTTGCTGGCGTATTTCTGTAGAATCTGTTACATGGCATCAAGCGCATACGCTTTGCTGGAAGACACAGAGAACAAAACTCTGCATTTTGGTGGTAAGAAAGATGTTTATTTTTTTCCAAAGGTGGGTACTTGCCAATAATGGTATTGGCCACTGCTAAGGAATGACGTGGTTGTCATTTTATAGTAGTGGCACCTAACAGGCGGCCACCGCTACCTCCTATAAAGTGACAGACAATTTTATATTCTTACCTGCTCCTGGATTCGAAAGTTGTTCCTTCGGTATCTCAGTCAGGCTGCCCTACCACTATACCGTCTGCGCGGTTAAGATGTTTATAAATGTAAGAGGAACCACTGAGATATATTATGATGGTTATATATATTACGCTATTATTTGTATTCAATCATTGTACTCCATTCGATATATGCAATTTGAAATGAAAACAATCTGTTACAGAGAAAGTGAACATGTAGAAATATTTTGAAAAAAAAAGTTTACTTTCTTTGCATTTCATTTTTTCTTTGCTGACTTTGTAATTTATATTCAACTTTTTTATATTCTTACTCTTATTATACAAACATATTTACCTCAAGCTAAAAAAATATGTCCCTTTTACAAAACAATAACTCTTGCAATTTTAAACTCATTCCTTATTTCGTGCTTCAGTAAATCACAATTGAAATCAAAAGTCTGTCTTGAGGGTTTCAGGATAATTTAAAGCATAGAATTAATTTTCTTTACTCACCTTGGGAAGTGCTTAGGCTTATACTCAATGTTATACTTTTTCCAAGAAAAGCTCATTAATTAATTTTGGTTTCCAACCATGGTATAAAAAATGAAACTCTCTCTGTTCGTCGCTGTTTCAGCCTGAATGAATGAATTTTATTCTCTTAGAGGCTGCAGTTTTCTCATTATTTATTCATATTATAGAAAATGTTCATGATTAGGTATAAAGTGGGGAATCGGTAAAAAATTAATAAAAATGTTTTAATGAAAAGTAAATAGAAATTCAACAGAAAATGTTCATTTCGTTGGATGCGAAAAAAAGAGTTATTTCTCTTCTTGTTAATAGCAAGTTACGTTTAGCGCATGTATACACTCAGTTTTGCATTTATAATTAATTTCTTTCCTAGAGCTTCATATCATAAAGATTTTATAGCTAGCACGAAAGCCCAATTTGGATCAGCATTTTATATTATATCAATCAAATTATTTTTCTCTTAAAGCTTAAGAGATTATAATTTACAGTGGATAAATTAAACTTCCAAGATTTTTAATTTTCATCTTCCTATTTTGCATGTTAAATAATGTTCAAATTAAATGACTGAAATAGATGCATCAATATATGAACTGTCACAAAATCGTACTTTTCTTAATTCATATATATATATATATATATGAATTAAGAAAAGTGGATTTGAATGCATTCAAATATATACTGATATAAACTGCATATATTGCTTACATTTATTTCAGATTCTTTGAATTGAATACTCAGTTTTTCATAAAATACTTTCTATTATACATATATATGTATGTATGCATATGTGTATATATATATATATATGTGTGTGATTGTATCCATTTATATAACGCTGCATATATACATGAAACGGAAAAGCATATTTTTATGTTAAAATGCACATACATATATTTCTTTACCTTGCAACGAAATTATAAAGTACATGAGAATAAAAAGTATATAAATGTGTAAAAGGACAGAAGAAAGGCAAAAAACAGATGCGAAAAAACGTAAAATTTGAATGCATATTTTCATAATACTAGTGGGAGGTAAATCCGCGTTTTATTGTATTTTCCTTATTATAATGAATAAATATGAACATATATGCATGGTTGCAAATTTATGTTCTTTTCTATTTAGTAGTCATTTAGTTTCTTGCTAAATAAAACATTAGATTTGAATTTCTCATATGCATTTAAGCTCAAAAATATTGTGAATACCGAAGTAAATGCGAAATGTGTTGCATTTGTTCTCATCAATAGGTATATAGGTAATATACGTGATAATTAGGTACATAAAATAAATAGTTGCAAATCAGATGTGGTTTCTGAAACATATAAAAATTACAGATAAATGTCTTTCCTTCATCGCATACTTAGATACACCTCATTTTAAATAATTTACGAAAAATATATGTGCAATAAGTGCTTAGAATTTTTTTTTATTTCACATACCATCACACACATCCATCCACACGAGCATATATATAATAGATTTAAATTTAAATATTATATATAAGTTATATATAAATCATAACATACTCTTTATATATCTGCGTGTACGCATCTGAATACTGAACGCAAATTAAACATGTTGTGTTAATTGCACGCAAAATATTTAATTTGCATTCAATATCCAGATGCGTACACGCAGATACAAATTAAACATTTTGAAATTAAACATTTCGGAGAACATCAGGCGCCAGCATACTATGCGTTAAATATTGAAAACTGAAGATATTCCCAGAATTGAATTGAATTGAATTTTCCAATATTAAAACCCCAAGTTTAGAAACCTAACATTTTTCTTCAAGGAAATAGCATTACTACTTTCTTATTTATTTATTCATTTTTATTACTTTAGAAATTAAACAAATGGCATCTAGTCGGTTGACCCTTTCCTTGGAGAAGTCTAGCTAGCATCTGGTGGTATCTATCAGAATAAATATAATAAAATAAATTCACATCTTCCTCATAATAAAAATAATTTTACATAAAGTAAACTCACACCTCCAGTTAATGCGATATTTTAATTTTTACATTAATTACTTCACAAATTTATTTCGAAAATCTGATGAAAACTATCAGATACCGCTGCGATTCTCATATTTTTTTTCACATGGAACACGTTTACCCCATTGCTAGATTATCATCTGCCCCTTTTTTACACACCTGGATAAATGCATATACACATTTATTTAGATTATGTTTTAACGTGTTTTATAAATTAAACAAGAAACCGTATACAAAATGTTGATAAACATCAAACTTGAATAAAAGTAGTTCTTTAGATTCATAAAATGAAACTAAACATTTAACAGCTAAGTAAAAGGCTGACCTCATCCGTCCCTTAAAATTATGAAATTCCTCTTCGGCGGGAATTCATCCCTGATGGAGAACCTTTAAGATAACTTTTACGTAATGAAACGCGCACGCAAATACTAAGCAGAAAGTGCGGAGTTCCCCTCCTTATTGACTGAAGTGCAAATTTCCTACATTCAGCTAATTTGTAAAAAATTCTAACAAAAATAATCAGATAACGTTAACATGCATAAATGAGCTTAAATACTTTTATTAAATGTAAATTAAAAATTCCATAACCAAAACTTACAATTAAACTTTTAGTATTAAAAACGGTTTCAGTAAGGTCCTTCGCTTATTCAAGACACTTAAATACATTTGCTGCAGCAAGACACAGTAATCAAGTTAAATGAAGATAAAGAATTATTTTAAGAAAACATTAAAGGGAATTGTTTCTCCAAATACTTAAAATTCATATTATCTATGCTCATAATAAAAAACTGATAGCTTGAAATCTACTTAATTGGAATACAGTTTAAATTAGTTTCCATAAGTACCCACAGATACGACAAGAAACTGCGTTAGAGGTAAGAAGTGACTAAAGGAGAAAATCAGTGCATTCAAATTAAAAGTCCATTCATTTGAAAGTAAATTTCAATTTTTCAGAATAAAAATTCCAATAATATTTCAATGATTGCATTAAATATTTATTGCTAGTACAATGAAATACTAATTTCAGCATGAAGAAATTAAAGGGGAAAGTTGCCTTCCGCAGCAATAAATTATCAGAAAATGTGTGAAAGTTGAGACAGCTCAAAACTTTTCCTTGACATTGGCATTTATAAAAAAGTTTTACAAGCGGACTTTTCCCTGGCGAAATTTGCTTTGAAAGAACTGTTTTTAATACAGAAATACTTTGCAATGGATTTGCATTCACAGACATATAGTCTTCTGCTTATACATTTTGTCTGAGCACTCAGTAACCTTAAATTCAAGCTGATGTGTAATTTGAAAATTTCAGTATTCCTTCCTCTTGAATGTACCTCTGAAATAAAATTTTGTTTCTGCATTTTTCATAGATTTACAAAAATCATGCAAACTTTCTGCAAGTTATGTTAATAAAAACCAATTGTCATGCATCTTTTAACTTACCCGAGCTAATGACTTTAAAACAGATGCCAAACTGCAAAAACCATTTCCAATATAATTTTATCCACTTCATGTCCACACTTTAAACTGCATGTACCAACAGTTAAAAAATAAATTAAAATCCGTAAACGCAGATTTAAGTATAGTTTTAATGTCTCACAGTTTCATGTTTGTTTAAATAGAAACTGCAATTTAATTAATTTACTTTTTGCACTCATTAAATGGAATATACATAATAAATACTTTTAAGAAATTCTTAATATTTGTTTATGACGACACCTCTATGAGTTTTATATATATATAAACGATCGACAAAGGGATGATGTCTGCAACGTTTAAAGTAGGTTTCTCCTTTAGGCCTCCAATAAAACGCACATGCTCAGCTTAGAGAGACTGTACTCCCAACTGTCGTCTTATTTCCAGACCAGCCGACTACCATGGTTGCCGAAATCGGGATCAGCGTGTAGTCGCCAAAGGAATGCCTCTCCGCACGCCAAAGATTCGCCAATCTATGTACCATCAATTCGATGATTACTTAGAAGAAATTTTAATCCTACACTTACTTAAAATCTTCCTTTTTATAAAAAAGCAATTATCTAAACTTAATTTCATTGATCACTTCTAAATATGACTAGCTGTAACATCTTAGATGATATTCTTTATATTTATAGATATATAAAGTACGGAAAAAACTCTGTTACTTCTTTCGGCGATGACTATTGAGAGATTTAAATCTAAAACACAAATAATAACTAAGCGCGGTCACTATTTTTTGTATTTAGTTCATACGACATTTCTTAGGAAAAGATTCTATGTCAAGTATTGGAATGAAATTCTTTTTTTTCGAATAAATATGTAACTTGTTATGACAGAGCAGCCTGCTATTTGGATTTTATGGCGGTCTTTGTACAAAATAGGCAGCTACCTTAAATCCTAGCACAACCCCCCCTACTTTTCCCTGCTTTTTAAGCCAAGTTTCTAAATTTATGATATCCAATCCCTAGAACTGAATCATTAAGAGGTGTTTATACATCCTCAACTGAATATTTTACTTCTACCATTAACGTTTAGAAATTAAAGTGTAAATTACTTGGTGTTTCAATCGATATGATTTTGCTTAAATGTTAAAACAAATTAGCTGACGTGTAGTACTTGACGAACCTTTTCCTCTTAGTGAGAGAAAGAAAAAGGGAAAACGAATATATCAGGTAAGATTGTTTTATTCGATTAAATTTCTAAGATTATTAACAATGTTTTTTATAATATAATAAATAAACCGAAAAACGATAGCGAGAAATGATGTTTAAACGATTTGGTTCTACCCGTGATTGAAACAACATCCAACGTCTGTTTTACTCTGATTATCAATATTCGTTTTTACACTATAAAACAGTTAAGAATAATAAGAAAGTATATCGTAATTATCATGACTCACAGGAAATAATTTAGTGCGTTTTCTTAAGTAATATGAAAACACTTAAAAACTTTAATGCGAAAACGTTTTGTTCAATTGAATGTTTTTATTTGCAATTAATTAAAATTCTTAATTTCAAAAGATTCTTTATCCTACATAACGCTTAAGAAGTACATAAGGTACATTTAAAATTAAATCATCTGAAATAACTCTTGCAGCAAGAAATAAGAGAATTCTTCCAGTGCTGGAATTCTAAAATTATAGTTAACAAAATTTCTCATAAACATTTTATACGATAAAGGATTATGAAAGGAAGTTACTAAGAGAGTTCTCTTCGTGTGAGTTAGATAAATTTAAACAGGGTAAATGCTTACTTGAAATTAGAAGTTTTATAGTGTTCTTTGAATTTCATAATGCATTTCAAACTAAACAAATGCTTTGTTCAAATATTGCTTGCAAGTAATTCAATCTTTTTGCATCAAAATGGATTGCAAATACTCCAATATAAAATTTAAAATCAAACAAAAAAATCAAACTTACTTTCGCGTAGATTTTGAATGAAATCTCTATCGATTTCAAGAAGATTATGCGCTGGTCCCATTTCTTCAGGAGCAATAAAACTTTATCAGTTTCATGGATGATTAGAGGCAACACCTATTATATCAGAAGGGCAGAAATATTTTGTTTTATCTGTGTCTGATCGCTCTCGAAATCGGCAGAATTTAATTCAAAATCTGCACACATTTAAGTCTGCCATTTTTGCTGAAATTTAAATTTTTTCTGTTTTTCTAGCTTCAAAAATAATCATGACACGAAGAGAAAGCTACAGTGCTTTAGAAACGAAATGCTCCGCGAATTCAGATTCAAAATGACAGTGCACTTAAACACATTTTGTTCTGATTTATTTGGCTCAGTGGAGATTAAAAAGCTATTTCATCCTCAATGAATTATAAATGCTTACATTACTTTAATTTCTGTCTGGAAGAAGAAATAGAATTTATAATTTTATTTCAAATTTCCAATACCTAAACTATTTATTATACTTTTATTTTTATATGATCTTGAATGTAAAAGTATCACATTAATTTCGCATTACTAAAATTATATTGAATGTAAAAATATTCCAAAGCTGTTGATGAAATTCCGCCAATTTATATAAATCATTTTTATTAGATGAAAAACCTGCAAAAAAGACGTTAAATGATCATAGCATATACATTCTATTTTATTTATTTATTTTTGATAGTATAGATTTTATTTTCTTATTGTCTTAATAACTCTATTTTTAAATATAAATGACAATTTAAAAGTACTAACCAAAATATAATGTCAAATGAAAACGTTGTACTTCATTTAAATTTATGATAATAGAATTCGTAATGGAAGTATGTAATATACGCTGAATGTAGCGAAACCTATGCCGGTTTGCATTAAAAAATATGTAAATTGTTAAAAGAGAAAATTTCTGTGAGCTCTCGAAAAGTTCTCTCTTTTTTTAATGGATGTCAAAAGACGTTATAAGGTATTTCTCCCGCCTTTTTCGCATCTCTTCGTGGTGTAGTAGTCAGCACGCTGGACGCGTAATCCAAAGGGCCGTGGTTCGGATCCCGGTGAAGGCGTTGAGCATTTTTCTCTTCTCCTGCTTTTAAATAAACTAATGTCTCTATAAATGGCGCCCGAACTGGAAAAGGTGTGGATGATGATTCTCCACCACCAGGATTTGACGATTAGGGCCCCTGATCCAAAGTCGCCCTTTAAAAGGCGGAGTATATAAGGTATTTCTCCTGCCTTCTTCGCATGCCTTCGTGGTGTAGTGATCAGCACGCTGGACGCGGATTCTAGAGGTCTGTGGTTCGGGTCCCAGCGAAAGCGTTGCTCATTTTTCTCTTCTCCTGCTTCTAAATAACCTAATGTCTCTACAACGTAAAGATCTCAGATACGTAGATTGCATTACAAACATGCGTAAACAAGGACTTCTCTATTATTCTGCAATATAAATGCTCATAATTATCGCAAATAATAAGATTTAAATAAATAAAGATTACTTTAAGATATTAAACTCGTAGAAAAAAACAATCAGTATTTAGACAAAGCGTATAAATACTCTCTGTTTAACAGAAATTATGGATTGGGATAAATCAACGCCATTTCATGAGAAAATTAATCCGACATCATTCACCAAATATAGTTAAAACATTTGGTAACAAGTTGTGAAGGATATTTTAATTTTATAACAGTTAAGTTAATGCATCTGTTTTATCTTACTTAGCTTCAACTTACAACTCCCTACCAGAACGAGTTTTTAGAATCTCGCTAAATACAAATGAGAAAGAGAATAATATTGAAGTCAAGTTCAACTAACTTCGACGGAGAGAGTGAAGATTACTGAGTAGTGCGCGTTTGCCTTTTGGCTACGTCTGTAAGCTATTACTATGCTCGGTCATATTACGTGACTTTTAATAGTTCGCTAGCTAATTTAATATCAAATGCTAAATAGGGTAGAACTGTATTAGCTTTGGCTAAATCTCTTTATTTCTTATTTCTTACATTTTAAGTGTAAACCCAAGTGAAGGCTTTGCTGTACGCCAAAAGAAAGGAACCGACTGTTAATCTTATTTTGAGCAAATAAAGGGTAATAACCCTTCTTGAGTTTACGTTTTTTTCTCGGACTTAAGCCATTATTCGCTTTAATAGTTCACTCCATTCTTCGTTACTTAATTTGACAGAATAAAAGTGAGGAACCCTACAAAGTAATGGTATTCCTGGCTATTTCGTGAGATGGTATTCCTGACCAAGATGCTACGTTATAGAAAATTTTAAATAACTTTTTAATATTTAACACTTTCAAATGCATTAGAAAATACATATCACTTTCTTAAATATTATTATTCTATAAAACAGTCCAAATAGTCTCTAATGCAAATGGAACACTTCTGCTGCCATGTTTCTTACTGTCATACTTTTTACTTCAAAAATGTCTTCCAAATAGATAAATACCATGCATACTATTAGGCATCCCGTGGTATCCTAAGTAAAAAGCACTAAAGAATTGTTTAGAATCATGCACATAAATAATCCATATTATCACAATCGTGAGACAAAAATCTCCATGTACTTATGTACATTGAAAGTAATTAGATCTTATCACGAATGTATCCTCTTATTGGAACTCGATACTCAATACTCTCTACGTTCCTCAAGTATCCGTCAATTGGTCGATTAACTAATTGAAGAAGAGACATATGGGTATCAAAAGACGCACTGATTGCACCTCGTTCAACTTTATCCTAAAGTACTTTAGAATTTTAGCGTCCAACTATTCTATCTCTTTAATTATTGATTTAATAATTTATAAATTAAGGCATCTGGATAGTGTGCAAAAGTTTCTCACTTCAGAATTCCATGTTCAATCAATCCACTTTACTTCTGAAGTGTCTGTTGATGGATACATTAATTGATGAAGAATTAACCAGATGCGTAAATTAGTTACAGAATACTGACTTGCAAGATAATCTAGGATATTATTTAATAAGTTTTAAAATAATTAGTGATTAAACTGGCAGGCAAACACCTCGATAGGCTTTCACATGTTTCTCCTTTTAGTAGTATTAAAGTTACTAACGTGTCCATTACACTACTTTTCATAATATGAATGTTCAGAGTGGAATAGTTCATTCACTCATTTTCTTAAAGATGTAATGTTTTCTTAATGATGTTCCTGTGAAGCAAATGTAATATCAAACCAACAGTGCAAAAATATTTTAGTAAAATAACTTTAAATGCATTTCTAATATTATACATATTGTTATATGTATGTGTTATATACTAAGCTGTAAAATACTAGTAGTTTAAACAAATATGAATTGCGTTGTGTTTGTACCCTTTTAAATTTCGTTTCAACAACCCGAAGAGCCTTGCTACTGGTGAAACCATGTTGTGTAATCAGAAATTCAAGTAGACACATAAAATCAATAATACTAACTTAGTTTATTACTTTCCTTAAAACACTGATATCAAACAAATTTACTAACATAAAATTATACTAGTCCCCGGGAACTACCTTATTTAGTTTAGAAAACAAATAGCTAAACATTTATATATTTTCCACAAATACTGCAATCTTAGACAGTAACCACTTCAATTCAAATACTATTGTTTAAGTAATAACTATTTTTATGAGTTAAGATACAAATTAAAATTTTCTATTTCATTTTTCAGTTGTAAGGTTCTTACACCTTATTTATCCCAGAACAAGAGAAAATTCAAATAATGAAGTACAGAGTTAAGTACCTATAGTATTGCACCATAAGGGGAAAAAAAAATTATACCTTTAACTAGAGCAATTTAAGACTGCTCACAAATTTCTTCAGATCTCAGTTAAATCAGCAAATCTTCAAAAATATTAAAGATTTAAATTTTCTACCTTTCAAAATTCTTTACAGCAAACATTTAAATAAAAGTTAAATTCTGATAATAATAGAATCTTTAAAAAAATTCAAGAAATAATTAAACCAGAGAATTTTGGATGAAAAAAAAATCTTTAAGAATTTAAGTTAACATTAAAGTTCAAAAAGAAAAACTTCTTAACTGACGGAAGATGTGAACCTGGAGATTTGGGGGTTCGACGGCAGCTTGGCGGACACCGAACATTCGAAGAATACCCAGTACGCAGGAACTTGGAAGTTTCATCCAGCCTTCTGTATTACGAACTTCAGAGCCATCAGGAAACTCAGGTCGGAACACAGGTTGCTTGGCTATTGATTTTTTCTGTTCTTATAAATTGAAGAAGCGGACTGAGTCTTCATCAGATGGTAGAATTGACGAAGAAATATTTACTTTCCATTTTGAAGGACATTATTTCTGTGGTAGTTGAAGCATGGAAATATAATTTTCTTTCATTTCCTTTTCTATTGCAGAATTATTTCATTTACATTTTTGAAGGACTATTTCCGAAGCCATGGAGTAAGACGTGACAGGAGCCATAAGCCCCCCGTTAAAAAAACAAATTCATCCTTTCTGTTGCAGCAACAAGATGCCCAAGGCGCCCGAGAAAGTTATCTTCTTGTCAGCCGAATGCAAAAACGAAAACGTCCCAACAGCTTCGCAATCCCACCTGCACCCGCTTTTTGTCAGGTCCGGACACTAGATATCGCCAAAACTCGCCAAAAGGGTGAATAAACTGAAACTCTACCCCTCACACAAACCCCTGCTAATATCGTCCAAAAATCGAGGAGTTGAACTGGAACAAAAATCCGAATCTCGCCAAGCCCGCCAAAAGAAGAACCAAGAATTCGACGTAGGCGTGGGAAAACCAGCAAACCTAGGCAACGGACAAAAATTCCTAAGCAAAGGCTTGGAAATCAACTGCAAAAGTGACGCTTTTCAATCCTTTCCCCCTCAACCAAAAAAAATACTCGAAGTGCAAAAATTCGTTGAATAATTAACTGTAACTTAAAAACTGTTTAAGCTAGAGACTTGAAAGTACTCTTAAATTAAAAGGCTAATTTTTCTGCATCCAATGATATAAGTTAAATGAGAATCAACCTAAGTTAAGTAATTTTAAATCAAGTTTATTACCTACGAAAGCACCTAATTCCATTGTCTGTTTCAACGCGTTTACGAGTAACCAGTGGAAGAGACGTACAAATCTTAAAGTACCAAAACCACTAATTAAAATTAAACCAAAGCAAATATAAATACAAGATATTAAATAAAATAACGTTGTGTAGCATAAATTTAGAATAATGAAAATTAATCTTAAGTCAAACTTAAATAATTAAGTGTTACATGAAAATTTGCTACACAACATCCCTCCCGTGATCGGGGAAAAATTTTTGGCAAGCCAAAAATTTTCCGACACACAGTCAATGGAAAAAGGTTTACAAAGTGTTCAATTATACGAAGTAGTAAGTAAGGTGTTGGTATAATCACTTGTCAATCACAGAAAAGGATACCAGGTATCATCATAATCAAATCCTACCATAAAAAAATGGTTAGCAAAAAAATATATATATAAACAACTGTATGTAAGAGGGTCAAGAAGTCTTCCTGGAGTACAACTAAATACAAATCAATCAAAAAGTGTTGGCAAGCAACAAGTGACACGCCCTGAAATAAAAACGTAAACAAATTGTAATCAACACGATACCCCCCATAAACAACTAAAGTGAAAAGTAAATAAACAAATACCACTAAGTATACGGGTGTTCGAAACCAAAACAAATCAAGAGCTAAAAGCGCTTGACACAAAACATAATGCAAACAGGCTACTAATTACCTGCAAAATCAATCACCAAATAAAAGTGACACTACAAACCCGAAAGAAAGTTTGTAAGGAAATGCCTACAGTATCAACCATAAATTCTCCCTAACAGTACACATAATTTCAATTCCCTAACGACTGGCACCCCAATATTAAAAGAGTGCAAAAGAATAACACTGCAACTGTACAGCGCAAACTAAACTACAAATCAATCCCTGGCAAAAATCAAATGAGTTGCATAATCTAAGGACAAGACAATCACCATGAAGGTGGGAAGAAAACCATCAAGTCAAAATTCTAACCTAAACAAGTCCCTGGTACCAAGAAATGGGACAACCAAAACAAAAAATTTTGAACTTAAAGAAGTGGAGACAACCCACAAGGACCAGCCCTGCAAAAACCTCCAAAAAAAAACAAACCAGGCTATTGAGACTAGAAGGTTAAATTCCAAGACAACATGATCACTACCTCACATGCCTAAACATGTAAAAACCCAAAAGCAACACTCGACCAAAGATAAACCAAGAATACTACACAACCATACTAAGTAATACAAAATTAGCTACATAGAATACAATTACCAATAAAATGACTACTACTACTACTGAATTTTATACAAATCAAATTACAGACTTTCGAACATGGCAAATCACTTTTTATACACGAAACCATGTGCATCCCTTGGCCTTAAATGATAAGGTGAATCGTGCGACAAATTCTGTACGTTGTCCGATGAAATTATGTCATCCCTCTGTAACGTGGGAAAATTTATTCTCTCAGGAACTCTCGTGAGCCTGTCCACGTGTATCGTCTGAATCTGAGCAGGATTTGAGATGGACGCAATTTTATAGTTGACTTTAGTCACTTGCTCAATAACCCTGAAAGGCCCCTGATTCAACTTGGAGAGTTTTCTAGCCATACCAGGCTGAACTACAGGAGTGTATAAATACACCATATCTCCCACTTTTATCTCCTTATCATGCGAAATCTTTTCACGTGAAATTTCTTGCTTATCTGCAGCCTCCGTTAAATTCTGATTTACTACTTTAAAAGCCTTTTGTAATCTCAAGATTAAATCTTTAGAATAGTTGTTTGTGTCATCATAGGTTCTAAAAGTGGTTTGCAATAATAAATCAATAGGCAAACAAAGATCCCTGCCATATAAAATGAAAGCTGGGCACTCCTGAAGTGCACTATGACGACCAGTTCTGTGAGCCAATAAGGCAAAAGGCAGATGTCTATCCCAATCCTCCTGCGTTTGTGACACTAAGTGACTAAGTGAGTTAATTAAAGTGGCATTCAACCTCTCAACTACACCATCAGATTGTGGGTGATAACTCGTAGTAGTATGTTTAGTAACCCCCAATTTCTTATAAACTTCCATTATAGCTTGAGAAATAAAATTAGTACCCTTATCTGTAACAATGTGCTGAGGTACCCCATGAGTTGAAATAAACTGTTCCAATTTCTCAATAATGGATCTGGATGTGGTATCCTGCAAAGGATAAGCCTCAGGCCAACGTGAAAAATAGTCAGTTACGACCAAAATATATTTATTGCCTGCCAGGGTAACTGGAAGGGGACCCACTATATCCATCGCAATTCGCTCAATGGGACGGGTAGCCATAGGCATTCTCATAAGGGGAGCCTTATGGGAAGGTCTATGACCCCTCCTCTGGATACAGGAGTGACAGGACTGAATGTAATTATGTATCTGCTTATGCATGCCCTTCCAGAAAAATGACTTCTGAACACGATGAAGTGTTCTGTGATAGCCTGAGTGTGCAGCCGTAGGTGAATCATGATGTTCCTGCAAGATTCTGGACACTAGTGTTTTAGGAACAACTAGCCTATCTTGTTTCTGCCACCGTGAACTGGGTTTCTTGTACTTGCAATATAAAATATCTTCCTTTACAAAAAATATCTGAGAATTAGGCGTTGGAGACTTGTTATTCTTAAGATCAATTAAAATTTGCTGGCAAAAAGGATCAGAAGCTTGCTCTTTCTTAAATAATTCCAACAATTCAGATGTAAAGGAAGTCTGAACTAATTGTGTAACATTTACTGCTCTTGATAAGTAATCAGCTGTTAAATTCAATCTACCTGGCTTATGAATAATTTTATAATCAAACTGGGATAAACCCATAATCCAACGTGCAATTCTAGAAGTAGGATCCTTAAGTTTTAAAACATGTGATAATGAAGCTTGATCAGAATACACTGTAAAAGGTTTACCAAGAAGATATTGTCTAAAATGAGCTGTGGCCCAAACAACTGCCAAAATTTCCCTCTCTACAGTACTGTAACGTGTTTCAGGACCTTTCAATTTCCTACTCGCATAACATATTGGATGCTGAAAACCATTTGAATCTTCCTGACATAAGACTGCACCCAGTGCATAATTAGATGCATCAGTACACAGAGAAAAAGGGTTATTAAAATTTGGTAATGCCAAAATAGGTTCATTCAGAAGTTCAGCTTTTAGAATATCAAATGCCTGCTGAGCTTCCTTCGACCAATAAAAGGGAACCTTATCTTTAGTTAACTGAGTTAAAGGGAGTGCCTTTTGGGCAAAATTCGGAATGAACCTTCTGTAAAAGCCAATAAGGCCTAAAAAGCGCCTAACTTCCTTTCTATTTTTAGGTGCAACAAAACCCTGGATAACTTTTAGATTCTTATCGTCAGGCTGAATAATACCCTTAGTAACTTTGTAGCCTAAGTAAGTTATTTGTTCTTTCAAAAAATGACATTTCGAAGGTTTAAGTTTCAAATTGTGCTGCTTCAATCTGTCAAAAACTAACTTTAATTTCTCTAAATGTTCCTCAAAAGTTTTGGAAGCAATGACAATATCATCAATGTAAATTCCTATTTTTAGTGGTGAAAGATTTGCCAAAACGATAGACATCAGCCTTTGAAAAGAACTTGGTGCATTCCTGAGGCCAAAAGGCGTTCGTAACCACTCATAGTGCCCAGAAGGAGTAGAAAAACCACTTTTGAAGGTATCATCCGGATGTATTTTCATCTGGAAAAACCCTGATGTTAAATCAAGAGTGGAAAAATAATTTGCATCTCCTAACTGTTCTATCAATTCAATCATGGATGGCAGAGGAAAACTATCTTCGATTGTTTTTTCGTTCAACTTACGGAAGTCAGTGACCAAACGGTAGGTGTTATCAGCCTTTTTAACAAATAAAACAGGTGCACTGTAAGGGCTGTCACTTTCTTGAATGATGTTAGCTTCAAGCAGCTCTGCCACCTGTCTGTCGAGTTCATCCCTGAGATGGTAAGGGACTTTATAAGGCTTTTGCCTAACAGGAATATTGTCACGTAAGTTGATGTTATGCAAGATGGTGTCACACCCTGTTAATTCAGTAACTGAGGCAGCAAAGATGTTACTATATTGATTGAGAAGGTGTGATAATTGTTGTTGTTGCTGCTCAGGTAAATGTTTGAGATCAAATTCACCACCCCATGACTCGAAATCCTCGCCTGTTTCAATGGTAGTATTGTTGATATGTTCCAAATTTTGTGAGATGACATTCACAGGTTGGGCACTGGCCAATTTCATTCCTTTGTTTATGTGCAGAATGTCTGGTGAAAAATTAGCAATTTTGACATAAAATTCTTGAGACTGAGAAGTTTGATTAACTGATCTGGCTATGGCAAATTTACTTTGTGCATGTTCCATTAAAGGTTCAATCAAAACAGTATTAGCATTAAAATTAAGAGAGTGAGTAGTAAGCTTAATAATGTTCTCAGAAAAAGGTGGTAACTTATGTTTGGTTACAGAGTAACAAAATGACTGAGAAGCTGAACTAGAAGGTGTATTACAGTTCATAGCACTAGGCTGACTTAGATTCCACTTTAAAATTACATTTGGTCCTAACAGTTGTGAAGTACAAAAATCCAAATGCATGTTGTTGTCTACCAGAAATTTAGTTCCCAATAAAGCACCATACTGAGACGAAAGAGGTGTGTCAGATATCAAAAATTCAGTTTCAAAATATTGTTGCTGGAATTCTACAACTAAACTGACTTTTTTAGTTACTTTTAACTTTTCTGCTGCTATTCCTTTCAAATAAATATTGCAGGTGTCCAGTGAGATTTTATTGCCAAAACAATTAATATATTTAGATTCTATGATGTTCACAGTTGCTCCTGAATCCAATAAAAACTTAACTTTATTCCCCAATATAGAACCTTCTACTATAGGCAAAGACGCCTCACTTGTGGAAACAATAAACACGGATGGTACCTCCAAAAGGGCCTTAGGAGACGAAACGGAGTCTGGTTTCTCCCCACCCTGAATTAGTTTAAATTAAAGCTTGGAGCTTGGGGATTCAAAGCATTATTAGTCACACTTGTGGTATTTGAGTTACTCGAAACAGCTGGTGTGGTGTTGTTGGGATTACGCCTAGCTGTCTGATTACTTCTAAGTCTCTGTTGACCCTGTCTAGAGTGCTGGTTAGGCACAATGTTTACGTAGCAATCCCTACTAATATGCCCAATTCTGTTGCATCTGTAACAACGGGGCTGAATGGGTCTGGTATGAGTACTCTGTGATAGTAAACTCTGAACTTGAGTTTGAAGTGAACCCATCATTTTGGTTAGCTGAGCTATATTTTCCTGCTGGAGCTTAATAGCTGTAGTGAGCTCTGAAGTATGTACGGATGGTGGTGTACTAGCGTTTTCAAGTGCTGGCTTAGCCGCATGCACTGCCCTAACCTCAGCTGTTGGAAAATCACAACTAGCATGGCTCTTAGCCCACATATCTTCCTCGATAATGGCATGTTGTTTAGCAGCTGTAAATGTTTTATGATTCTGCGGTAACAGTAATCGTCTCAAATGAAGCTGTAAACCTTCAATAAATACAGACAGTAATAAATCCTGCCTTTGAGCTTCAGCTGCAGGGTCACTATTTCTTTCTACAGGTACAGTTTTGTACGAAAGTGCCTCTATACGGGCAGCAAACTGCCTTACTGATTCGTGTGGCTTCTGAAAAGCCTGGATAAGAGCACGTATGTTAGAGTGCAAGTTGTGCACAGAAGTAAATCGTTCCTTTAAGGCATTTACAATATATTCTAGACTGGTTTCTCTTTTCAACCTAGGGTTGTTTCTTATGAAATCAGCAGCCTCACCTGCAACCTTGACTCTAATTACAGTCAATTTGTCTTTATCTGACCAGCCTACATGAGTGGCTATTAGGTCTATCCTATCCAAGAAGTCACTTAAACTAGTTCCACTGTCTGCGCCTGTAAAAACAGGAACAGATTCCAAAGGATCTGACCCAAAAACTGACATACCCTGGACTTCTCGATCCTCCTCCATACTAAAAAAACTACTACTAGCAGGAACTCTCTTTCTAGGCATACTGAACTATATGTTACTCACAATAATGCAATCACTAAGATAAAATGGTAACCTAATCTGTGACTCACAGGTGAACACTAACACTAATATAAACACAGAAATAACAATAGTACTTTAAACTAATAAACAGTGTAAGTGTTAATGTTGTTAACATTGGAGTCCATACATTTTTGAGAAAATACACATCTGTTATACAATGAATTTTTGTGTAAACAGTAATCAAATTGTGTAGCACTTAGATACTAACACATAATAACAACAGCAGTTCTGTGTAGCTGTTTGTGTTGTGAGCATTAGAGTCCATAAAAATGTGTCAAAACAAAAGTGCACATCTGTTATACACCCTCACAAGAAAATAAAAGGTAAATGTGTATATCACCAAAATACGACCACTGCATAGACGTGTTACTGTAACCGTTTAACTGATTGGGTTTTAGTATCAAGTCTAGACAGATGGAAGAAAAAATAGCAATACTTAAAATAAATGTTACTTGTTAAATACTTAAACAAACATAAAATCACCAGCATCAAGTTCAACACCCCCAAGAAGTTAATAATGTCCCTTAAATATGGCTCAAAACAACCAAAATATTAAGTGCTCAAAATTGGTTCAAAAGTCACGGCACCAATTGTTATATACTAAGCTGTAAAATACTAGTAGTTTAAACAAATATGAATTGCGTTGTGTTTGTACCCTTTTAAATTTCGTTTCAACAACCCGAAGAGCCTTGCTACTGGTGAAACCATGTTGTGTAATCAGAAATTCAAGTAAACACATAAAATCAATAATACTAACTTAGTTTATTACTTTCCTTAAAACACTGATATCAAACAAATTTACTAACATAAAATTATACTAGTCCCCGGGAACTACCTTATTTAGTTTAGAAAACAAATAGCTAAACATTTATATATTTTCCACAAATACTGCAATCTTAGACAGTAACCACTTCAATTCAAATACTATTGTTTAAGTAATAACTATTTTTATGAGTTAAGATACAAATTAAAATTTTCTATTTCATTTTTCAGTTGTAAGGTTCTTACACCTTATTTATCCCAGAACAAGAGAAAATTCAAATAATGAAGTACAGAGTTAAGTACCTATAGTATTGCACCATAAGGGGAAAAAAAAATTATACCTTTAACTAGAGCAATTTAAGACTGCTCACAAATTTCTTCAGATCTCAGTTAAATCAGCAAATCTTCAAAAATATTAAAGATTTAAATTTTCTACCTTTCAAAATTCTTTACAGCAAACATTTAAATAAAAGTTAAATTCTGATAATAATAGAATCTTTAAAAAAATTCAAGAAATAATTAAACCAGAGAATTTTGGATGAAAAAAAAATCTTTAAGAATTTAAGTTAACATTAAAGTTCAAAAAGAAAAACTTCTTAACTGACGGAAGATGTGAACCTGGAGATTTGGGGGTTCGACGGCAGCTTGGCGGACACCGAACATTCGAAGAATACCCAGTACGCAGGAACTTGGAAGTTTCATCCAGCCTTCTGTATTACGAACTTCAGAGCCATCAGGAAACTCAGGTCGGAACACAGGTTGCTTGGCTATTGATTTTTTCTGTTCTTATAAATTGAAGAAGCGGACTGAGTCTTCATCAGATGGTAGAATTGACGAAGAAATATTTACTTTCCATTTTGAAGGACATTATTTCTGTGGTAGTTGAAGCATGGAAATATAATTTTCTTTCATTTCCTTTTCTATTGCAGAATTATTTCATTTACATTTTTGAAGGACTATTTCCGAAGCCATGGAGTAAGACGTGACAGGAGCCATAAGCCCCCCGTTAAAAAAACAAATTCATCCTTTCTGTTGCAGCAACAAGATGCCCAAGGCGCCCGAGAAAGTTATCTTCTTGTCAGCCGAATGCAAAAACGAAAACGTCCCAACAGCTTCGCAATCCCACCTGCACCCGCTTTTTGTCAGGTCCGGACACTAGATATCGCCAAAACTCGCCAAAAGGGTGAATAAACTGAAACTCTACCCCTCACACAAACCCCTGCTAATATCGTCCAAAAATCGAGGAGTTGAACTGGAACAAAAATCCGAATCTCGCCAAGCCCGCCAAAAGAAGAACCAAGAATTCGACGTAGGCGTGGGAAAACCAGCAAACCTAGGCAACGGACAAAAATTCCTAAGCAAAGGCTTGGAAATCAACTGCAAAAGTGACGCTTTTCAATCCTTTCCCCCTCAACCAAAAAAAATACTCGAAGTGCAAAAATTCGTTGAATAATTAACTGTAACTTAAAAACTGTTTAAGCTAGAGACTTGAAAGTACTCTTAAATTAAAAGGCTAATTTTTCTGCATCCAATGATATAAGTTAAATGAGAATCAACCTAAGTTAAGTAATTTTAAATCAAGTTTATTACCTACGAAAGCACCTAATTCCATTGTCTGTTTCAACGCGTTTACGAGTAACCAGTGGAAGAGACGTACAAATCTTAAAGTACCAAAACCACTAATTAAAATTAAACCAAAGCAAATATAAATACAAGATATTAAATAAAATAACGTTGTGTAGCATAAATTTAGAATAATGAAAATTAATCTTAAGTCAAACTTAAATAATTAAGTGTTACATAAAAATTTGCTACACAACATATGTAAGAAAAATAAAGAATATACAAAATATTAAATTAGCAACGTAAATTAAATAAAATTTTTGAATTTTAAAAAAGTAACCTCTCTATGCACTGCGTCATTTCTGGAATAATCCATGTCATGTGACTCTTACATAATTCTGATGATAATGTAAACGAAACTAAAACTCATGCAACCAATAATAAGTTTACAGAAGTATTAACTATCTAATCAAAATGTATTGAGAACCAAAACTAACTCAGTCTGAATTAAGATTTCACCCTGAACGTGAGGCACTTGCTCGCTGTCTTCGGCCTAGTTAGACGGCTGTCTGCTGCTTTCTACTTGCTACGAAGTTATCAAAAGTGTAAACCTATTGAAATAGGCGCAAATAATTCTCCAAGTTGTTTGTGGCCGCAATATGTTTACTGAAAGTAAAATAAAGATTTAATCTGCCTCGACTACGAAATTTCTTATTCAGGGTGGATCGGCATCGCAGCATTCTACGACATCAAACTTCCTGCTGGTCATTACTACTAAATTTGTTTTTATTACTTCATATATATATTCAGGAAATTATATATATATATAAGCAAAAAGAGTAAAATTCTAAAAGCAGTCGTCTAAAAGTAAATTTGATACCAACGTTCCAGAGTTAAAAAAAACTGAACAAGAAATAAAAAGTAAATGTAATTGCAAAAAGAAAAAAAACTAAAAACTTATATGTTTATATTGAAGAAATTCAACATTTAAAAAATTAAAACACTTAAATAATTAAAAACCATTTTAAGCACAAGCTAAATTAAATATTAAAACGCCAGAATATAATACAAAGAATGGCAGTAAATGGCAATTTAGCCTAACTCGAGTTTATCAGGAACTTATTAACAGAAAAGCGTGACAAATTCTACACAGCTAAACTCCATTACGCGTTTCGTCAAACGACAATAATTGAGATAGAAACGAAAAAACGTTAAAAGAGAAAAAAAGAAATCTACATAATACAGTTGGTCTCAATTCTTATCGTTTAACTCGTAATGGAGTTTAGCTGTGCTCGAACTTGTCACGCTTTTCCCTTGATAAGTCCGTATTAAATTCGAGTTAGGCTGAATTCCCATTTACTGCCATTCTTTGTATTATATTCTGGTACTTTAATATTTAATTTAGCTTGTGCTTAAAATCGTTTTTAATTATTTAAGTGCTTTAATTTTTTAAATGTTGAATTTCTTCAATACCAACATTTAGTTTTTTAGATTTTTTTGCAATTAATTTTACTTTTTATTTTTTTGTTCAGTTTTATTTAAAGTCTGGAGTGTTGGTATCAAATTTATTTCTAGGCGATTGCTTTTAGAATTTGATTCTTATAGTTTTCAATTCTTTTTTTTTTTTTGTAAAATATTTATAAAACTAATTTTTAAATAAAATTACAGAGTGTTAATGACAAATATCAGAAAGTGCTGTTTTACTCGCAAAATAATAAAAAAATATTTAAAAATTGTTAAGAATTATAATTATTAGGTGTTAAAAAGTATTAAGAACTAGAATTATTAAGAGTTATTTTCTTTTGTTTTTACATAGGCAAAGAAAAAGTGGTTAAGTATGTTTTATATTTTTGTTGAACAAATTATTCCATAGTTCATTTTTTTAATTAAAGTGGCTTTTCTTATTTCAAATTATAAAAATAAATGTAATATGTAACAGAAATACGGTTTATTAATAGGATATAATTTTCTCATTAAAGAGTGTACTGTCCTTTGATATTTCAAATTATATAATTTATTTTTATTTTCAACGTAACACCAGAACATATATACTTTTTTATGTCTTTTAGACAGTCTCAACTCGATAGTTATTATATAAATAGTAGTCTTCTACGAGGAAAGACGTAATATAATAGAAGTCATCTGAGATTCCATTATATCCCATTCTGATGATCCGGATTGTTACAAAATCACTAATGCGATGTCATGTCTGCAAAACAAAATTAAGCAAATACTGCATGCTAGCGTTTCTCAAATAAAATATGAGACATAAAAGTAATAGGATAAGTAAGGGTGTGCTTCATTTCGTTTGTTGCAAAATACTTAGGTATTTTAGTATACGTTCAATATACAAATCAGTGTGCAAATATTTCACGAATCAGTGTTTCAATAGCAGAATATGTATTTAAAGAGAAGTAACACACTATATGATTATATCCAAGATTATTAGCAGCAAAATAAAAACACTGAAATCTAAATTTAGCAGAGGTATTGTTGAATAAATATAAATGCTTGGTAAATGAAAAAAAAAGAAAATCTGATACGATTCATATTTTATCGTCGTACCAGAGGTTTGATTAAGGATTTTTATTTATGATCTCGCTGAGCTCGCAGTTTACCAGTCTTCTCTTGAACTCACTCCTCCTACCCCAACTTTTTATTTTGTCTTTTTAACTTAAAAATCGCTTTCATCGCACTTATATCTCTTCAACAGTAAAATGACAAAATTTTCAAAATAGCGATTTACCGATAATGGGTTTCCATATATTTTTTCAAGTCTTTTTCAGTTTTTTGTCAGTTCATTATATCAATGCTCAGTTTTCTTTCAAAATAATATAAACAACTTTTCTTGTCTTTTATATTGTATTATTAAGTATTATTTTCTTCGCAACAAACAGCAACTTCATAATAAGCAGCAGTATCCAACAAAATTATAATCCTGATAGACAGCGAAGTGTTGTTACGAGATTTTCGTTTCAGACTTTATTCAGTTCATCATATCGGTGTAGAGTTTTGAGTACGATGGCTTACACAACTTTTTTTTTCTTTTTATTACTACGTTTCTCTCCATTTAATTTTGTTTTATCAAACATCACGTCCTTAGTTCACTTCATCATAAAATTCAACAGCAAAAATTACAACAAATTTTAAAACAACTTATCTATAGAATTCCCGAGAAGTGTGTGATAACACGTTAAGTGTTATCATGCACTTTTTATATTCACTATATTATTTCCTGAAAAATATTACGGCGGTTATATTTTGGTGGAAAATTATTTTTGAAACGTGTTTTGAACACAAAAGTGAGGCAGGATACAGACTCGCTGATGCTAATAAAGAATCATATCTTGAATGTAAACTAATGAAATGCAAGAAAAGTTTGGTAGGTACAATGTTAAAATATAGTGTAATTTTACATTCGTAAGAAAGTATGAAAGATTAAGATTTTTTATAGGAAAATACTAGATTTGCAGCTCATGTTATCTACTTGTAAATGCTGATACATTTGAAGGTCGTTTTTGTGCAGGAATTAATTTTCAAACTCAAAAGAGAAAGTTTGTCATCAGCCTTCATTTTGACATTGTAACCTAAACGTTCCTCTATTCAGCATTACGTCCTGATTGCTGCGTAATAACCCCTCCAGAAAAAGAATGTGCTTTGATTTCGAGCATGCGAATTATTTTTAGCGTTTATTAAAGCAAACTTTTTTAATGCAGAAAGCGCCTACGTACATAGTCTTTCATAAGTTTATAAACAAAGTACACTCATTGAAAACTTTTCTTTTACTGATTTTTTTTATTAAGTTTCATTTTCACTGAAGAATTTTAGAAGAAGACCTTACACGTACACAAAACAGGGCAGCAAACCTAAGCAAATAACAACGTACTTTATTTTAAAAAAAGTATCATAAGTAAATAATTTAACTAAAAAATGCATTTTTAATGCATCTTTTCTGAACAAAAGACCTATTTACCAAATATGTGCTCAGTTGAAAACGGAAAAGTTTCAATGTAGTTTTTAATATATAAAAAAGTATTATATAATATTTTCAATTAATAATACCTTTAATGTAATTTTCAGTTTAAATACGTGCTCACGATTCTCTTCGTTAACTGTTTGTGAACTAAACATATTATAAAGCTTGACAATTTTGAAAATCTTTTAAGTCTTCGTGAACTTCGAAATTTTATTTATTAATTTTCATTTCTTCGTCGGTATTGCTTTGTGATACAGAATCATAATTACTCTTGAAACGACTCAAACTTGTCAAGAATGAATTACTTTACTTCGTTCTTTCACACTAATAATACTGATACTAAGTACAGGGTTACGGGCAAAGCATTATTGCTTTGTCCGTGACTATTATTTTGCCAGATTCGAAGTCCAAAGGGAATGTAACGCAACTCAGTAATTCGTAATTCTTTTCAAGCTCTCTTCCCAACGATTCGTGCGAAAAATGCTACAACGCGAATGAGATTTAAACACAAGTAGTGCTGAAAAACGACAGATGATGAAACAAATCATTTTAGTTATACTTGAGAAAATTTAGCCCGAAAAACGACGAGTGCGACTGGAATTGGAAAAATGATTAGTGCAGATAATTCGGTAATATGAGTTTCTACAGCATATCTTAAACTAGTAATGTCTCAAAACTATCAGTGTGTTAGAATAGAAGACATACATGCCAATGTGACAAAAAAATCATTGAAACAACCTTGCATTTGGCGTAAGTTTATTAAAAACTCAATTTCACTCAAGAAATTTCGTTCGCGTGATGAGGAGGGACCTGTAGCTGCCCTCGAAATCGATTGAGTGTTTTCATAAACTTACGCCAAATACAAGGTTGTTTCAGCGATTTTTATTATCAGTATGTTAACTACTATCAGCAATTCTAATGGTATTGCAGGTATATCGTATGTACGAATTTATCTTTTATTTTTCATCGGTAAACATACTTTGAAGGTATTCAAGACTCCATTTAAAAGCTGCATATAAGGATTTTAGAGGAAAATAAAAACTGTATATATATCTTTAAGTATTTATTCTAAAAATATACTTTGTCAAGTACAGATTTTTCTAAATCAAGTTCTACAGGATGCTATTCTGTAATAAAAAAGAAGCCATTCATGCATGTATGAAAAATATGCTTTCAATGAGTGTAAAACCGTAAATTTCCGAAATGAGCACTTTATATAGATCATTTCAAAATGAGACGCTCCTTACTTTTGTTCTCAAATCTTGAACTTAAGAAGTGCAGTAAATTCTTTCTTGAGTATCTCACTAAATGTTATACCGAAAGAAGGGAAAACCTTAAATAAATTAAGCATAATTGCTGTTTGTCTGTGTGGTGAACATAGCAAAAAACTATTTTATTTCCACAGTAAACTAACACTTCTGAAATTGCGTATAGAGAGTTTGGCATCTGACTTTAAGAAATATTTTAATTGTAACTATGTGCCTCGTACCAGTACTTGCCAAAATATATATAGCAGTATAGTTTGTTTAATTAATAATAATTATATACCGAAGTCAACAGTCTTACTTTTACAAAATGTGTCCTATATAGAGAAACCAGAATTATGTATCAGTCATTTTTTTTTATTTAAATGTAATTCGATTACAAATAAGATTATTCTAAATACCGTAATTTACAAATGTTCGAAATTTTGTATATTTGTTTATTCTGCATTCCGTTTTTAAAATAATGAAAACTTTAATATGGTTTGAGATCAATATTAATACCTTTAACCTTTAGGGCAGTTATTTTGACCGCCTGAGATTTACGTTTGAGGGCAACATGTTTATTTGTGGGATTAGCTGCTGAATTTTAATAATTTTTCCTATTTTTGCCTGAGATATATACTCACATTTACAAAATTTTATTCAGTTCTGGAAAGGAGTGTGGGAAACTCTCCCTGTGCACTTTATAGCTGTCGTTTTGATGACATTGTGGAAAGCAGGCAGAAAAAAATGTTATAAGGAAATAAAAACTTCCGTATTTCACATGCCTCCTTTGAAGCAACTGATTTTTTACTTGATACCTATGAACTTGAAAGCATCGTATTATGTTAGGTGAACAGTAACAAAAGAGGGAATGCTCGAGATAACGCTAAATAGCATTTCATTCTTCTTAAAGCGTAAAAAAACACGCCCACATGTGGTCTTACGGAGATATCACATATTCCTCTGTTTCGAACACTTTTATACCGAATTCAGCATTGAAAGAATGATGCAAGATTTTTTCTCTTTTCGACGGATGTTGTAGATTATTCGTTTTCGCCCAATGAGTAACAAACTAAAGATTTTGAATGGAAATCCTTTGTCAGTCTCTACGGTTATTATCAAAAAACTAAATTTGTTTGTAATGAGGAATGAGTTTACCTTTTATACAGTAGTCCCTATGTGATCCGTGGTTGTTGGCTTTGTCAAAGAACGTGTATGTAAATAAGGAAAACTTCCAAAGACGTAATGTAAATCAGTTTGATTACTGCGCCGCTAAATCGTCGAGGGATTAATTGTCTCGCCAAATTGCCAGGTGTAAAGGAAATTCAGAAATACTGTGCAAAACCAAAGAACTTATAGGACTCGTTCTTTGGCAAAACCTTTCGCGATAATTGAAACTCGAATTTTCGTATATTATGTTACTCAGATTGAATAATCAATTAATTCATCAAACTTCCGAGGATCACTTTTTTGACTTATATCGATACAACAGAGGGAAAATGGTATCACATAACTATGAACGTTTGACAAACATGACTTTCGACACCTGTTTGACATGTTCGACAGCTATTTCAAGCCTGCGAAAAAAAAATATTAAGTTTGGATGGATAACCCTGCAAAGTAAACCTGAAGTATATTCTTCTCTCCGCGGTGTGACGAAGCCACTTCTGTTTTGGCGAACCTTTGCGTCAATCAGACGATAATGTCTGTGAAGGAACACCCTCGTGGTGACCGGATATGAAAGAATAGTCCCAGCGTAGCCTATGCATATCGTAAACAGCGACTAAGCTAAGTACCCGGTGCCAGGGGCATATCCGAGTCCTCACCTCTGGTGTTTAAGAAGGGCTTTTTAAAAGTGGAGCAATGAAAAATCTAATAGATGAAGTTAATAAATATAAAATTGATATATTGGCTGTGCAAGAGATAAGAAGGTTAGGACAGGGAAAACTAGACAAGAGAAGTTGCAGCCAGTATTTTAGCTGCAAATACAAACATCTCTTCGGTACAGGTAGATAAAAGAATTAAAGATAAGTTTATAGATTTTGAACATGTTAACGAAAGCATTTGTACAAGTAAAGATCATTCCACAAAACGTGCTCATTGTTATGTGTACATGCACCTACTAAGGGAAAAGAAGAACCTGGAAAAGAGATGTTTTATGACAAGCTGAATGAAACTTACACTAAACGCCCATCTATTGATATTAGAGTGGTGATAGGAGAACCTGATGCAAAGAGAGGCAGAGATCTTAATATACAGAACTATACTGAAAAGCTTAGCTTGCAAAACGAGTTCAATGATGATGGAAATAGATTTTTGGTCTTTGCATTTGGAACAGAACTGGTAATCGGGAGTGCATGTTTTGCGCATAGAGACATATATAAAAGTACATGGGGCACCCCAGATGGGAATACATTGAATCAGATTGAACATGTATTGATGGACTTGATTCATAAAAGTAGCTTACTTGATATTAGAAGTTCTAGAGTATAGAATACAGACATTGAACATGCTTTGTCATTTCAAAACTAAGAAGCAAAATTTCCAAAACATATTATCAAAAGGAAAATGAAAGACCGAAAGAAAGAAATCCTGGACATGGTTGTCTTAAGAACCTCTAGGATTATTACTACGTGTATGTATAAAATAAAGGAAAGCTTGTGATGACTGAGACTGAGAATAATGTGGATAACAGGTGGGGAAAATATAAGTCCTAAATATTAGTGGTAGTTAAGGAATTGCTTCCAGTCCTTAGAAAACAAAAGAAAGCAAAGGTCTGGTTTAACGTGGAATGTGAAATAATTAAAAAAAAGGAAAACTTCAGATACCGTCTTATGGCGCAAAAATATTATACAAGAAATGCTGCGTATGAGTACAGAGAAATTAGAAGACAGTAAAAATCATTATTAAGAGAGTATATTGGGAGGAGATTTATAAGAAATTAAGATATGCCCAAAAGAAGAAAGAAGCAAGATACTTTTATAATGTAATAAATAATACCAGAAAAGATTTCTGTGTTAGAATGCACTCTTCTCGTGATAAAAACGGTGAATTTATTAATGAATAAATTGAAATACATAAGAGATGGAAGAAAATTTCTAGACGTTCCTTGATGGAAAAGATAGGAAATGATAGGCTGATTGGGAGAAGAATTAGTTGACACTTCTCAGAACCATCAGGACAAAGACCTAAATCCACCATCCGTGGATGAAGTGGCAACAGCAATGGATAATTTAAATCATAAAAGTGCAGCAGGCCTTGATGGTATCAACTCTTGAATATCAAGCAGCATAAGCTGACTAAAAATGCACTGTATTTTTCCCTACGTTTAGAATTTGGAAAATATGCCCATAGAACGCGAAAGTGGGTTTCAAAAGGGTAGATCTACTGCTGACCAAATACACAGTATTAGGCAAATACTCGGAAAGATAAAAGAATATGACATAGATAATATCAAAATTTCATTGAATTTAAGACTGCTTAAGATAACACTAACATGGAAAAATTGTTTCAGGCAATGCTGAAGTTGGGAATACCTCAAAAATTAGTGAATCTGATAAAGATGGCTCTTAGGAGAGTAAAATGGGAGTAAAAGGTGATAAAATAAAGCTAATCTGATTTATCAGATTTCATTTACACTGAAAAAGGTTTAAAACATAGAGATTCTAGCTCCTTTCAGCTATTTAGTACCGCCCTTAGTAATAAGAAACTCGGGCATACGAACACAGAAGACTATATTCATCAAAATTTGTGCAGTTGTTGGTCTTTAATAATGACACTGACATCGTGAGAAAAACGAAATGGACAATCGCTAAGGCATTTTGTGTGCCTGCGTTGGTAGCAAGAAACAGTAGTTTTACCGTCAATGAAGAAGTAACTAAGTTCATGACAGTTACAGACAAAAGACATAACCTGAAACCCCTGAAAATTAATATTTATGCTTTTTAGGAGATCGAACAATTTAAATAGTTTGGCAGAGTTGTAAATGATGATATAGGTATTGAAATTAAGAACCGAATGAACATGGCTAATAGCTGCTTTTATGGATTAAGAAACCAGTTTAAATCAGAGTACTTAACCAGAAAACTAAAATACATTTGTAAAGACCTAAGTAAGACCTATAGTGATATATGGAAGTGAGTGCTGAAAATGATTAAAGGAGATGAGGATAACGTAATGACATATGAGCGAAAGATTTTGAGAAGACTTTTTGGAGTAGTAAGAGAAAATAAAGTATAGAGAATAAGATATAGTTCTGAAACGTAAGAAAAATTTAGAAAACCAAATATAGTAAACGTTATTAAAGCTTCTCAATAAGCATGAATAGTCCATATATACAAAAATGGAGATGGAACCCCAGTGAAGAAATTTATATTCTAAGAGCTAGAGGGAAGGAGAAGGGGAGGAAAACCGCGAAAAGGTGGCGAGGCAATATGGAAAAGTGGTTAAAGAACGCTGGTGTCAATAGGTGGAGAACTGCAGCGTTGAATGGGTCAAGGTGACAGAAGCTGACTGATACAGCTTCAGCCAGAAATCGGCTGTAGAGCGTAAGAAGAAGAAACTTGTGAAGCAAAACGCATAAGTGGCTGAAGATTTCCTTCCGCTTAAAACCTGAAATTGTAAAGTATTTTCTCATTCCGTACTGTATGTCTTCGCGTCGTAAAAGAAAAGCATGTCGGACTAGAACCGTAATGTTAGAGAGGACAGGTGGAGAGTCTGAGTCCCGGAGACGGCATAGCGGATTTCTTCAGTTTCCTGGTAACAAAAATCGTAATACATTTTAGAAACGCTTTAAGAGGGATTTCTAAATTGGAAAAAAAAAACTAACGTAAAATGAGTTTTAGTTTCGATACCAAAGGTTTTAAAAATGTACCTACTAAAAGTCAACCAGGAAGTTTTAAACCTCAAAATCTATTTCCAAGAATCTGACGAAATAATGTATGCGCAAAGATAAATAATGAAAATTGATGAGTTACAAGTTCTTTCTTTCGTTCGTTATCTCAGAGGGTTAATAATGTATTCTATAATATTTTTAACTTCGCTGCAGTCATTTTTGGATTATATACAAGGTAACTACGTGAATAGAAATTACTAAGAAAGATATTTTATTTCAAATTTCGAAGGAATACAGCGACAATATTTCATTACAAAATTTTCCCTCACTTCCGGAGGATTTTTGGCGAGAAATTCCATGCATAATGTGAAACTGGGTAATGCAATGAAATGAAACTGCGTAGATATGCTGCACATGCAAGATATAAGTTTATGGAAAAGAATTAAAAGTATAATTTGTGTTCACTGCAGTATCTGGGACCAAAAATATAACGTATTGATAAGTGAAAAACGAGAAGTTGTAGAGACATTAGGATATTTTGAAGGAGAGATCGAAAAATGAATAATGCCCTCGCCGAGACTCGAACCTCTCGATATGCCCTGAGAGTGCTGACCGCTGCACTACAAAGGCATGTGAATAAGGCGGGAGAAATACCTTATGTACTTCCTCTTTTAAAGTACGACTGGGGATTAGGGGTCCCAATCGCCAAATCATGGAGGTGAAGAATCATCATCGACCACCTTTTAGTTTGGGCGCCATTGTAGAGACATTAGGATATTTCGAAGCAGGAGACATGAAAAATGAGCAGTGCCCTTCCCGGGACTCGACCCACGGACCTCTCGATACGCGCCGAGCTGACGCGTGCTGATCACTATACCACGAAGGCATGAAGGCACGAAGGCAGCCTTTCATGATTACCCCTTTTCAACTTAATGTACCTAGGCATTTTATTTTGTTCACATTATTCATGCGTAGTTTCGTGAATACAGCTGTTATGACTTTGCAAGTGCCATCTCCTCACCTTGCGTTTCTAGCGGGACGTGCTTTTCTTTTAGGAAGCGAAGGCACACAGTAGGGAAGGAGAGAAAATTTTGCAATTTCAGGTTTTAAGCAGAGAGAAATCTTCTTCCACCCCCAGTTATGCGTTTTGCTTCACATGTTTCTTTTTCTTACTCTCTACATCCAACTTGAATAGTAAGAAACTACTTGAAAATTATTTTAATTTAACTTAAATTGTAACGTTATAATAATTCTAAATTTGAAGTATTGAACCATTATTTACAAATACTGCTACTATTACTACTAATAAAATATTTCTTTCTGGATTTTAAATGAACCCTTCCAAATAATGGCTCCAAATGTTTTAGTTGGGGAAAGCATCCCGTCTTTCTAATGATAAATAAATTAGAAGTGATTATTTGAATTTCTTAAGAACTCGAATTTCTGACACTGAAAAATTATTTTTTAAGTTCGATTTCAAGTCTAAAACTTATTCATTTTCCCAAAATTCTCAATTTGCTTCGACATTTATTCAAACTGGTGAATAAAATCGGTAGACTCTGAATTTAATATAAGCATTCTAATTTATGTTAAAATGACTCATAAATTTTCTTTTCTGTTATCACAAACACGATTGTAGTTATAGCTGTTCACAAAGCGGGTAATTTATTAGGTACAATATTCCAGAAATGCTCTGCTTTCTCTTTTGACAAGAGATAAATCTCGTAAGCTCAATGGTAAAATTTTCCGCACAGATGACAGATCCAACTCTTTGAATAATAGGTAATTAGAAACTTTTGAAATTCACGATATGAGTCTCGCATTGCATGGAAAATACTCCAGTTGAAGGCATTGTCAGTAGCAACAAATTCGTAGCACATATTTCCTTCTCTAAAACATGAAATAATAATTTAAAAACATGGCTTAGAAATATTTGTCAATTTTATTCTTTCGCAAGCGCAATTCTGAATACGCTATTGTAAAACTTTTATACTTGTTTCAGTCTTTAGGTCTCCTATATCAGTTTGACATCAGTGCATCTCATGTATTTGTTATAAAGTTCACAAATTTGTGTTACCATACCGCTATAAAGAGAGAATATAATTGAAAATGTATCTCTATAAAATGAGAGCACAAGTTCAAATTATACTAATTAGAATATCTTCTCAGGTAATTCTACGTGTTTTAAATGCATATACAATACATAATATTAAATTAAAAATTGAAATGAGTAAAATTCGGATAATATATTAAAATTTAAACCTGGCTGTGAATTGCCTTAAAAAGATGTGGTTTTATAGCTCATTTTAG
This sequence comes from Stegodyphus mimosarum, assembly GCA_000611955.2. NCBI lineage: Eukaryota > Metazoa > Arthropoda > Arachnida > Araneae > Eresidae > Stegodyphus > Stegodyphus mimosarum. The sequence goes on along the minus strand of KK119346.1, from coordinate 73,802 downwards.
AGATTCATCTTTAGTTTAAGTTTATAAAAACGTTAAAATAAATCTTGAAATTTGTCTATAAGCTATTTTGCAGACATTTTATGACTTGGATTTTAAGAATGACAGGAACGCATTTTACTTGTGATTTCCTAGCATTCATTCAGTTATAAATCAAGTCATTTTTAATGATTGAATGGTAAGTGAAAATAGGAAACAAATATTAAACGCTTAAGTAAAAACAAATAAAACCTTTCATACGGAGGCTAAATAACCGGATGCTATAGTCAACGGCTGATTTAATTAAAAATTCACAGAATTTGATTTTCCCTTTTTATTGTTAATTAAAATTATGAGGTTCCACATTAAGCAGTACGAAATTTTACTCATGAAATTAGTTTAATCACCAGCTAAGTGCATTAAACACAATAGGAGACAAAAAAATAATGAAAGGTTAGTGATAATAATAATAATAAATACAATGAAAATAAAAAGTTTTGAGGTATGACAGATGAGATTCACAGTGAAAATTATCACAAATTTACAGTGCTTGCAATATGTTGCAGCCCAAAATCAAAATCTGACATTGTTTTCTTAACGACGAAATTGTAACTTTTTTTTAATAATAAAAAGAAAATAGTTTCCAATGTATACGTATATTGCAATTCAAAGCAAATATAGCAATAAGATCACTGAATTTGTATTATTAGAAAATTCTTTTCTGCTTACTAAAAGGAATTATTTTCAAACATGAAATGGAACCAATAAAAGAGTAACATTTAAAAATATGTTCGGCGATTTAAAATTCTCATTAAGAGAAATTTGTGCAGAAGAAGCATAAAACGTAGGAAATGCAAAAGACGAAGAAGGCAATATATTTTTCTTTCACAGTTTGAGGAAATCCGGCATGAATGAGATGCAAACAAAAAAATCCGTATTTGTAAAACAAGAATTCAATTTAATAATATTTTATGGCATCGCGTTTTGAATCTATTCACGAAGTACAGCATTTGAATAGTTTCTATTACCCAAATTTTTGCAGTTACTTATTTTAATCCCTGTCTGTCAACCTTTATTCCTTAATATTACCTTATTAAAGAAATTAAGAAAGTAAAATATTTTGAACTATATTCTATTTTAAGTTAAGTGATAAAATACTTCATGACCGGATAAATGTGGTCATGACATTCAGGGGGTAAATTTTTATTTTGAAAACCAACAATAAAATTGCAAAATAAGTGCAGTCGCAGTTAAAATTTATTAATGCAGTAAGTTCTTCTGAGTGATAAAGACATCTAAAAGGATATTTTATAATATGAACATTTGATATCAATAAAATAAGATTTAAAACTCGAATTTATAATTTGAATTATAGAAATACCTGAGTAGGTAATAATCAAATAATATACACTCGTTAGTATTTTAATTAAATTGCCCTCATATTTTATGACAGCGCAAATTCGAAAATTAAGATTATGACGAAATTTGTTAGATATTCGTAAAAATGAAATTAAAGATTGAAATTCTGAAAGAAAACATTGTAATTGTTTGGCACATGCATAACAACACGTTTTTAACAAATTCTTATGAACATACTACATGCTATGAGGAAATAAACCAAACTTAAGAGTTTTTTTTTTATTTTTATTTTTTTTTATTTTTTTATTACGAGCTTCACCATTAGGCACTATACGGAAAGGGAGGTCTGGAGGTCTTCTTAAAATCAAACTGGCTGGTGTCCAACTTACACATGGGGAAAACCACGTAAACGCCCTTGCAACCAGCCCATTAGTCGGGACTTGAAACCCGGACCGAACTACCGGTGTTCTTCGGCTTTTACCGGTCGGCGCAGCTTGTGGGGGTAACTTAAGTGCTTGTTAGAAGAGAGATCTAAGGTGTCTCAGGGATACGTTTTTGTGCTTAATAATTTAGTTGACTTGATATATGTAGAATATAAAATACGTAACAAAATTTCTAACACAATCATTAAATTTATTTGGAACCAATGGGCAACAGATCTTTAAACCCATAGATTTTAATTAAAAGAATTAAACGAAATTTAATTAAATGAATTCTTGCTATGTTTTGCACCATTTTGACGTAACTTTTATAAAATCAAAAGTAGCTGTATTTCGAAATTCTCTAAAAGGAGAAGCATTTTGGCATTCTATATTCTCGACTGTGTCGAAATAGGTACCTTGGATTAATTAAAAGATAAATTTCTAATGCATATTTCTAGTTCTCAACATATTAACTTTGATGATTTTATGATTTTGTTTCAGTCACTTGGAGTAAATATAAATACATAGATAATTATTTTAGATAGAAATTAAAATTAGGGTCTGTGTTGAATGTAAGTGATGAAATTGTAATCGAGTCGCTCATTTATGGTTTACCAGAGCAATATCTTATATTATTATGGCTCCAAAACTTAACTACTCTTCAAAACTTGATTACGATATCACGAATTTTATTTTCGACTTTTATCTTACCTAAAAGACCATAAAGTACCAGTAATAGGCCTAGATTTCTGTTCGCAGGCAAACTTTCTTACGTATTCTAACTATCGTAGGTATCGTACTCCAAGACCATTCTGCCCTAGGTCTAATTTGCCTCAAAGTTCAGTCTGAAGAATTGCTCCACCATCAGCACTGAGATATCTATATTCTCAGTGTCCCGCCGTAAATTATTGTATCATCAACTTCCAAATTTTGAGAATCAAATTTCAGTATTAAAGTTTAAGATAGGTCAAAATAAATTTCCTGCTATTATTGATACACGTAGTTATGCTAATTCGCTTGTCGAAGATATGTTATTTTTCATGAAAGCTTATTATTATATAGTATTTTGCTTGTTCTTATATATTAGGTATTTGATTGCTGTACGATAACAAAACCTCAATGTGTTTATAATGCGTAAAATACAGTTTTATGAATATATACTAGAAACGTATCGATTTCATTTTGATTACAACACATGGTTTTACGAGGCTTTTAATAGACTAAAATTCGTAATGTTTTCTAAAGATTTATTTTCGAGAATTCAAAACGTTTTCAATGGTTGGTGCCCGAAAATTTCGGAGAAAAAGTTTCAACGGTAATTGAAACACTTCACAAACTTATCTCTTAGATACTTTCAAATTGAACTTTAATTCTATTCTATATCGTAAATTATTTAACACATGATTTTTAATCCACTGTGTAGAATTTAATTTTGCCAGTAAGTTTAGATTAGACGTACACACAGGAAACGTAAGCAAGGTGTATACAAAATTAAATATATGTTCACGTTTGCTGCATTTGAAAGCTCTTGCTGGTACGTTTACTAGGTGAAATTAAAGTTTACATAACGTCAAAAGCGTCAGTTCAATAACATTGACCGTCAGGTTATTATTGTTTTGTTATGCGGAATGCGCCATTTCAGCGTAGAAACTACTTAAATTACCTTCGGTATTGATATAATGACAGCCCAGGTATCTCTCAAGAGGCAAAAGTATCGGGTACTGCGAATTTCATGTTGGATTCGATGCTCAAACAGAAAATGGACTGCATGATTATATTGTTTCGCTGTTTTGTACATGTGTTGTGTAAATACAAGCCACTATTACTCAGAAAAAGCAAACCACTGTTACTCAGAAAACGTACATGAGACTTAAACAGTTAATCTCTAAGCAATCTGCTTCGATAAATTATCAGCCTGCCTATTAGTTCAAGAATCTTAAAATCGACACCATTTTACAGCATTATAGGATTAACTGAGCAAAAGCGGAAGAGAATTTATTGACATAACGATAAAGAAAATAATTTTAAAAAACGAAAAAAATTGAAAATTTATGCCTAGTTAAAAGTTCGTTTGTACTGTTTGCATAAAGCATATAATATATCTTTTCTAAGATTCTTAAAGGTTATCGATTCTAAACTACTTTCCTTAACATAAATTCCACCAACAGAGTCAATTCCTTCAGTTCTAAGAAAATAAATGAAAGTAAATGCTAAATTAAATCTAGCAATATATATTTAAATTAATAATTTGAAAAAGAAATAATGTAGCATTTCGGAATGATTTGAAATTGTTAAAATTATGCTTCGACTGCAAGGCCTGCCGTAAGTTTAATAACGACTATATAAGAGAAAATGTAAATCTTAGACTCTAAAAAATACAGCAATGAAAATATGAAAAAGTAGAAAATTACATATAATAAAGCGGTTATTGGCATTATTTGTACAAAACAATATAAAAAATTGTAATCAGAAAGGCAGGGTACTGATATTGTCCCAGAAAAGTTTCAAATATATAGATTCTATTTTTACTTTTCTTAATTACAATGTATAATTAAATTTCTTATTCAGATTTATGAAGTATTTCTTGATATTATAGTAATATATCAATACTGAAGGTAATTTACAATTCTCATGAAAGTAAATATTACCCAAATGAGTTCAAAATTAATTATTCTGATTTCGATTAGTGTTTTAAATCTATTTGTGTAGTAATATAATATTTGCTGATAATATTAAAGACTTTTGGATCATAATTGGACGCAAGCATATTGGAGTTCTAATAAATAGCACCCAGAATTGATTTTTATGGGAGGAATAAATCTTTCGTTCAGAATAATCGAAATCTTTCTGAATAATTATCCTTCAATATTTATATAAGACTTCTTTCGTAAAGAGAATATACTGCATATATTACAAAATTATTTCAAGAAAATTCGTTTCCTTTAGCAAGCTTTATATTCTGATGCAACGGCTGTAGATGCAGGATAAAGATTAAAATAATGCATTTAGAATTTCAGAATATTTGTTAGATCTCTCCTCGGGCCTTAAAATATTGAGACATATTAAATCAGCAAACAAATACAGTTTTTATATCCAATTATCTAAGCCTTCTGCTTAAATGAATTAACTGCCAACGATTATTGATCATTCCAGAGAATGTATATGTAGGATGTGTAAACAACTTATAATGACCACGTGTCCAAATTAGTCACAGACTAGCGGTTACAGTTTAGTAAAAATGAAATAAGTTAAGCTTTGAAAACATGAAACTTGAGTTAAAGATGTATAAGTTTAAAAACTTTATAATCGCTCTGGAGAAAACAACTACCACTGACGGAAAGGTCTTTTGTAGCGGAATTTATCAACTTGAAGGATTGCATCTACGTATGATAAAATTAATCCATTTTTCAAAAGACTTTCGAATTATGTAAACTTGTATTAGAATATTGCGAGAGTATGCGAATGCATTTTAATCTCTAGAACGCAGGAAATTTTATTTCAAAAACATGGTTTCATATTCCAATTTACGTAAGGGTTAAGTTTGGAAATATTGTATCTACTCTTACACATATGAATTCAGTTCTTTTTATTCGCCCATTATTCCGCCTTTTTTTTACTTATGTAGCTCGAATAAAAATAGTTGAAATAATTCAAAGCTAAAACATTTTTAAAGTAGTACATGTCAGAAACGGTTTTTCTTGCAAGAATTTTTAGAAGCTTTACAGGTATTTTGCTGTTGTCCATAAAGGCACTTTGCATAAAATTCTGAACGTTGAATAACTATAGTGAAAGAAGCGTGCTGTTGGAAGCTTATTCCATTTTATCTACATCTTAAACTGAAATTTTGATGACCAATTGTTAAAGGTACACCTGTATAATATTCGAAAATTAATAGTAATTTAATATTTTTAAACTCCAGATATGCAACATAGTGTTATATTCAATGACTGCTTTCTATTACTGCTAATTTGTTAAGTACTTAATTACATCAAAAACTATAATTAAAAATTATATACTTTATTATTTGAAACAAACCGTTCATATTATACGTTAACTGATACGCATTATTAAATGCGTAGATAAGAGGATGGTATAAAATAGTGTTATGAATTTTGTGTATATTAAATAATTTTAGTGAAATTACATGTAAAATTGTAGTATCTCTTGTACAATGTAACAGGAAATGCGTCAAGAATGAGGAGCTCTGTTAGAAAATAAGGATACAGGAGTAAGTCCATTTAACATTGATGTAAAAAGCTAACTCCCCAAATTTGGGATTTAGCCTCAAGCTAGCAATGGTTTTGGCGACTAATTCGTGTCTCTAGATTTGACGAGAAATCGCCAAAATTTTTATCTGTTTTTATATAACATTGCATTTCTTCTTGCAATTTCGAGAAATCGAAGATACTATAATTTTTTTGTTGGCCGCTGGGAGCACAATATGAAACCGGACAGAACGTCAGAAGTTCAGAACATCTGAAGTTAGTTCAGAATTGAGTTCGGAATATTGATAAATCTCCGAGGAAGTTTCGCTCTTTAGATGAGATTTTCATTGCTTTGTGTTTAACTTTCGAAATAGTTTGAAGTGGTAACTACTTATTATGTTCTGTCTTGTTGAGAAAAGCCGTACGAGTACATTTGTGAAGCTTTTTTTCCGGCGTTGATAAATTTATCAAGCTATCATCGGTCTTATGTGCATAATATCCATTACAGACCCATGCACAATCAACAATAATATCAGACGTATTGATAAAGAATGACCAAAAATTCATTACATGTCAACTAGGCATCATAAATCTAAAGTGCCTTTATTTTCCTTGACATCCGTGGCACGAGCATATTTATTTTTAAATGCATAATTTTTAAGAAACACAAATGGGAAAGATGTATTTATTTCCTTGAATTCTGAACTGTTTATTAGTTCCATTATTTACAACTTGTATGTGTATATCAAATCCCTTCATATACGGAACTAAAATGAAAACGACTGGCAACACAGTGCGGATTTACATTAAATTAAGGTAAAGTTCGAGGGATCTAAATTCAAAAGTATTAAATACTTTAAGTGGCACATTATTTTCTCATTTTACTTATCTTCATGATATAAAAAATAAAGCACGCAAACCAATAAAATTAGCGTAGTTTCATCTGACTTGACAACGGACACACCTCTGCAACATAATACGTTTATCGTAGTGTATTGCGTAAGCAAGCAAATCAAGCATGTTCTAATTTTAGTGCTTTGTAGTAGAAAGTTATTAACTCAGTTTTTAATGTTAAGATTGTACAATATAACACTTATGGATATAGATGCGTAAGGGTACTTAATGCGTCAAGATTGAAAGGGTTCACAAACTTAAGGGTATGGGGACTAACAATAGCATGTTGTGATAACAATTACGGTTGGCAGGCTTATTTCATCCCTCGGGTGATTTCAGTTGTAGAACATGCCAGAATTCAGATGGGAAGTCGCTGATTTAGAATTCTCTTTAGACACAACCTTCACGTTCTTCTATTAATTCTATTTCCACAGCAATGGAAATCTGGGACCGGAAGTTAGAATTTTGGCATGAATTTTTATGGATAACAATTTAACGTAAACAGTGTTACAGCTAACGTAAGATTTCAGACTTCCCAAGCAATTATCGCTCAATCCTTATAATTTGTATATCAGTTTTGTATCTGTGATCTTTTAATTCAACGCAAAATACTATATTAACTTTTCTGAAGTTGAAGAATTATGATTAAAATTTCATGAAAATGCAATCCAGTTTATCTTTTGTAAATGAACTGTAGTCATAAGAGTACAAGCTCTATATTTAACGTTGGAGAATAAGAAGTAAGGAATTTAAAGAAAGGTTTCATAATACTTTAGATTTGAATAATATAGTATCAGCAGACGCTTGATAAATAATGACACAAAAAATGAAAATTAATCATCTGTTATCTTCTGTTATCCATCTGTCTTCGCTATTGTATGTAATTCTCTTGCTGCAACACTGGCAAGTTTGAGTTGAGAAATACCAGGAGTTTTATCCGCATAAATACCAACAGTTTTCGGCACACGTTAACTATATCATAAGACTTTTTTATCAATTTAAGTTCAGTAACAAAATTATCCTTAGTTGTTGAGTAACCATGTATGCTTGGTATCGGCAAAAACGTTTTAATGTTTTAAAAATTGTAAAAGACTCTAAGAGGAATTTTTAATCCTTTTATTTTCGCCTTTCTCACTCAATGTATGTCTTTCTATAAGTTTTCTATCAGCTGCTGCTTTTACTAATCTGGAAAACGATCTGTTACTTGGATGCTACAACCTTTTTCCATATATTTTAAAAATTATTTAACAGCATAAAAGATGCATACCATCCATATACGTATAGTTAAATTCTCATTGAAAGCGAGCCAGGAAAACCTGAATTTTTTCAGAATTTTTTCTGAATAAAAGGAATATTTTTAAGATTTTCCTTACTATGTGAACACTGATGATCTTTGCTTCTTATTTACTGGACCTGTTTTTTTCCTTCTTTTTTTCTGTGTATTACTTAAAAATGAGAGACAACAACTAGATCTTACTCATACATGAAATAAAACAACGCAGCTTGGCAAAATGATTATTCTTTATTGCAAATGAATTAATTTCTTTTTCACCTGTGCACTGAAATAAAACAGGATCCAGCTAAATGAGGTTTAGGTTAGTTGATTATAGCAAAGCACGCCAGAACTATCTGCCTAAGTTAAGTGATGCCTTAATGTAGAACGTTCTAAGGTAAATTGGCTTGTATGCGTTTTACTTATGGGAAAGTCCACGAAAACGTATATGCAGCCAGGCCGTTCGCCTGGAATTGAACAGCGATTTTACAACTCTGCCGCTGGCGAGCATACAGCTTACAGAGGACATTTAATATAATAACAGCATTATGTCATATAATAACAAAAATAACATCAGTCGTTTTAGAGTTTCGTTGCATAATTTTGATGCTGTTTCTTTTCGTCTATACTGACTGTTGTGTCAAGACTGTTAATTTTGTTTATCAGACTCTCATTTACGGACTATATTTCATGATGTCTTCTATACGAAACTCCTAGTTAGTCTACATTATAGAAGCTCGCTGCAAATAAGACACAAAATGACCGGTGACGCTAAAGCTTCTATTTCATTGGCATAATTTCACTTTGCACCATTATATTTTGCTTTCTAGATTTGTGATAGCGGTATTTTCAAATACAGACTTTTATTTATTTCTAAAACAAAGTATAAAGAAATGTCCAAGATTTGCAAAGTGTCTGAATCATTTAGACAGCCTTTCCTTGCAACAAAAGGAACCGAACACAAGCACTGGTGTTATATTATTACTCACCTTTTTGCAGAACTTCTTTCTAATCATAAATCTTTTAGTTCCAATACATATTCTGGCTTTAAACATAGGATCTTAATCGGTCTCTGCATTTAGTCAGGAATAATACTTTCAATATAATTATTTTTGAAGTTATATCAAGTAACGATCCTAAAATTTCTTACTTTATTTACTTTTTATATTTATTTATAAAAACAAAATATTTTGCTGGTGAACAAACTGGTGAAACTATAAAAAGGAAGGGACATATCTCCATCTGCTCAATAAATTGTCAATTATAGAACAAAATTATCATTTACTATATTTCGGTGAGCCGCATTACGAAGGGCAATGAATTTAAAATGGATCCAAAATCCTCAAACTGGCAATTTGCTCCCGTTGCAGTAGATTAATTCACAATACACTCACATTATTTCTCTTCAAGTTTTTTTTCTGGATAATAATAATGATGTTGGTAATAATACCGGTAATATTGTGTAACAAATTACATTGCGATGTTATTAATTTTTCAAGTGTGAATACGATAGAAAGAAGAAAAGAATCATAAAAGCATCTTCTACTGAATGAAAGATCGTCAACAGCTCAGGCGCTGTGTAAGTATGTGACACAGAAGGTACCACATTTTAGCAGATGTAGTAGAAACATTTTGTTGTTTTACATATGGTCGTCAAAATGGTTGAATAGATGACCTCCCGTAGAAGGCACTGAGCTGATTTTCATCGTAATCAGTCGGAACTTGAGGTACCTAGGATTCAAATTTCTTCGCCATTTTCGTATGTCGATGGTGGTGCACAAGCTACCGTCTAAACGTTATCCATCTTCTTTATCACTCCGTGAGCTTTCTGGTGAAATTCTATATGCATTAAATTATTAAAACTCTTCTCAATAGAGTGGGATTAGAGCAAAGAAAAGTGAAAATATCAAAATTGTTTGCTATTTTATTGGATTATGATAAATGAATAACTCTATAAACATTTGCCTAGCTTAAAAGATATCTTCTCAGAGAGCATTCTAGTGGAAACTGGCTGGAATTGTTTCATATTGACTTAAAAATGGTATATGTCTTCCTATGGGCCTTCCTTACTTCGAACTTTCAAATATGTAAACATATCTGAAAGTTCGTAAACATGTAAACATGTAATTTAGAATGTTTACATGTAAACATGTAAACATTGTAAATGTTTCAAACATGTGTTTCTTCGGATGTAAACATCCCAAGAAACATCTTTATTATCATACAAAACTATTTACACAACAATGGAAGCCTAATCATAGATAATAACAAAATATAAAGCACCTTAAGATAGGATGTCCTCAAATACTTTGTCTGATAGCAGATACCTGGATTCTTATTTTTAACGCTTCAACACACATACCATTTTCTATGATATTATTACACGCACCGGGTCAATTTGATCCTAAATTTTACGCCATCGTCTCAGGAAAATACAGCAGTTTAAACAAAGACCTATATCTAAACAGGTTATTTGAACGTGTTTTAAGCATATGCAAACATTGACCATATATTTCGTATCATTCGTGGTTAAGCTTCAGTAAGCATGATTTGTTTTAAAAAAACAATTTTCAATGAGAAGAAGTAATTTTAACTTATTTTTGATTTCGTGCCCCGTTTTCAATATTCATTTCTTTTCTGCCATTTTAAAACATTTAAACGTTTATTACAATATGATTTTGTTTATTGTATGATATTTTCTTGCAGGGAAGTATTAAAGTAATAACATAATGAGCACTTTTAATCATGTTTGTATTGGAACATTTTGAGTAAAAAAGGCTTAAGCTTTGACTACTGAGCATTCATATTCAATTCAGATGTATTTAATTGTTTTGGTTACCATAAAAACAATTCTTAATTAGCCAAAATAATTTTTATCACTTATTTTATAAAAAACTTAAGCGTATAATGAATGAAAGGGTTCTGCACAATAATATATCACATCCATTTAAAGCCTTTCTATCTGATTTCTTTGGACGCCCTTCACATTGACGATGAGCTAAAGACTTCTTCGGAAGTTTCGCCAGTATGTCTTCTTGCAAATTTAGAATCCTTTTAGAGTTAGTTCTAATAGTCTGTGGTATATTTGTGTTCTTTGAATCATCAAGAAGATGTTCCTTTACTATGTAAACAGAAAGTTCGTTCACATAATTTCGTACTAACAAATGATTGGTTTCATTGTTGAATTTAAAGACAGTAGTATAAGGATTTCACAGTGCAAAAAAATTTTACCATATTTCGCTGGTTTTCTCTTAGTGTATTCAGGCAATTTCCACGAAACGGATCTAATTTTCATTAATAGTATAAAACTCAGAAATGCAATACTCCGTTTCGAAAATCATTCGAATTCATTATTTTTTCAAAACGTTCCCTATTGGTGCGAATCTATCAATTTCTTTTTCGCTTGACGGCTGTGTATGCCATCGATTTCCCTGTCTGTTGAAGCATGTGTGAGAAGATCTCGCAGCATCTTCTGTTTCCGTGCGTACTCAGTCAATTTCATGAGCTTTAGAACATGCGGTGAGTAAATTCGGCCCAGACTCATTAACACGTATAGAAAAAACTTGTTTTAAAAGTCTCTGTTCCTACGAATACCTCTTAGTAGACTACCCAATAAGGTACCGGAAGCGATAGATGCAAGTTTTGAGAAATCCCAAAAACTTCTGTGAACAATAGAAAACATCGGGTCAAAAATACCCAGTGCGGTTTAACTCTATCATACCAAATCAATGGTCAAATCTTAAGAAAGCCATTGGCATTTGAGACGAGACCCCGCATTTATCATCCCTTTCAGAGCAAGCAAACAACTCATTCTAACCACACTCTCGATATCATTAATCAATGCACAAAATGCATAAAAATTCAGATTTTCAGAGAAAAACTGCAAATCAATGATATTTCGCAAACACTGTCATTCCACACAAAGAAACCTAGCTTTTGAAATTAACGGAAACGGAATGAAGATCGTAAATAAGTTCACATTTCTTCGAATTAGTAATGGAAAAAATCCCAACTGGATATAATATCTTCAAGATATTAGAGCTGAAATTTTAAAAAAGTATTCAACTTCATGAGCAATACGAAAGAAAATGATTGGGTCTTAAATCCTCCTATCCAGAAGCTGCCATTCAACACCGTATAGAGAACAATGTTAAAAGCAGAGATGCTGTCTGGGCTGTCCCTATGGCAGAGAGAAAGAAGCAACAGTTCTATGACATTCAACGCCATAGAACACAATAAAATATTTCTACAACCCTTAAGCTACATTATGCATACCCTAAAGCTACATTACCCTAAAGCTACATTATGCATATTATTCGGAATAGCATTATTATATCTTCTATAGGGGCCAGAAATGTTTAAAACCAATATATTACAGTTCAGGAATCAAACTTCCTTATAAAGACTAATATACGGTACAAATAGCGTTTAACTTACAATCGCTTAGTATTCCTTGTACCCTGCAAAGAAAACTAGCTTTTGAAATTAACGAAAATAGTATACCGATAAAAAATAAATTGAAATTTCTTGAACTTATTATGGACGAAAAATCTCAGTTTGCTAGAATATCTCCAAACTTCCTTACCCAGACTAACATATGATCCATGTAACGTTTAACTGTCAAACGTACGGTTCAAATTTCTGTCATAAATTCAACATTATTGTCAAATACTACCTCTCGAAAGAAGACTAATGCATTTGTGAACAATTATTTTACGAAACATTCTTTATATTAGTGTACATATTCTTTTCAATAATAACAGCAAGAAAATGCTTTTAAATATATCTCTGAGTCTCTGAAGGATGCTTTGAGGATCAGTACCAAAACGAGAGAATCTGTGTCATCATATGTTAAAGTCCTTATGTCCCGTTTGATTATTTCTATCCTGTTCTGTCTTTGAAAATGTCAAACGATTTATAATATGACTTAAAATAATAGCATTCTTCTAGATACAACTCATTTATTGCTTGAAACTTAGCTATTAAGAGCTTTTAATGCAGGAAAGTATGCTGGGAAGGAAATTTTCTATGCACTTCACATTTCATATTACAGTTTACATTTCATATTACAGAACTGGTAAATAAAAATTATTACGCACCCACACAATTATGTAAGTAATAAATGTGTATTTTTGGTAATAGCTTTCCTCAGTATTCATTATACTTCGCGAAAAGACTGTAAATTAAATTGCGGTAATTTAATAAATGAAGGCGTGCAAGAGGTTTTCTTCAATCCAGCATCACAAAAGTAGCTTGCCCCTTTCAAAACTTTTGATAAATTGCCTTAGAAATTTAACAAAAAGTTTAAATAAAAAAGTACAATCTAAACAAATATTAGAAAGTATATTTATTTTAAGCTTATCACAACAGTGCAACTTTAATTTATTTTTATGTTTATTTTACCTATATATGTATTATAATTATTCGTGAAAGCTTCTTACTAATTTTTGTTTATGTTGCCTATTTCTAGCAGTTATATTATTGAATCCTTTTCCTCGAAAATGTACTGAATGGGATTCTATCAATAATGGTCAGCTAATGATGTATATTAACATTTTTACTTCACATTTACCACAACTAAACTAACAGACTAAATTTTAATAAATTACATAAAAGGGTATCAATCTCTATTTATCAAATATATATCAAGTTTTTAATTATCATTTTTATATGAAAAACAAATTCGACTTTATTTTTCCTAATTGATCACAATTTTAATTATACCTGTATTTTATTTTAAATCAATACTTTTGCTTCAACAATTATTACTTCGTGATGTAAAGAAACGATCAATTTTCCCAAAGATAGTTAAGAAGAAAAAAGTATTTTTTTAATTATTTTAACCTGATTAATTTTATTGTGAGTGAAACACAAATTTCTCATATTTCGGATTTTTGGAAGAAATTTCCCATTTATTGATATGAGGGTGTAGTGTTAGTTCCAGTTTGTTCATGAAGGTATAGTGTTAGTGGATAAGAAAATAGAACTGTATAAAGATGTAGGAGTTCTCTTGAGTTAAAATTCTGAAGTCGAAGAGTAGTTCCTTTGAAATCAGTTGAAGAAATTTTTTAATATTTTTTGTAAATTATATTTTTATAATTTCTGATTTTTATAAATTTTAGCAATTTTAGTTACATACATAAAATTACATTTAGTACCGTTACTTTGCATCTTAAAGTGTCTTCATTACTAAAGACTTTTTCTTAATTATTCTATCTAATCCATTTACAGAATTGCTAATTTTATACGCAAAATTCGCATTATTATTACGTTTATTCAATAGGGCTAACTGCTAGATGAAAACATTCAACGTAAATTGTATCAGAAGGAAACAACAATCCATCTCAACATCAGTTGCATTGGAATTCAGTCACAATTAATCAAAACCATTAACTTTTGTAGTTCCATCGCAACTATACTCATCAATAAATGCTGCATTATTGTGCACTTGATTAAAACCTGAGTTCCATCATTTATTTAACTTATGCATTTTTATTCGAGAAATACAGAGAATGTTGGAGTGGTGCTGTCAATCGTAAGTATATATGAGCCATTAACGAAATCTAAAATAGTATTCCAGATAAAATGTCATTCAGTATGTATACAGCATAAATTACTTCCAAATATTTAAATTTTCAAGCAGGAAGCTGAAAATTTCATATATATATATTTAAATATATTAGGCGTACATTTTTCAGTTAGGCGTTTTCAAGTGATGTATATTTGTAGAACTAATTCTTCTAATCGTTTTAGCAGTTTACGTAAAGTATTAGGAATCCTACACAGACAGACTTAATTTTATTAAATTCCACAATATGTAATTTTCGAACATGTTGGTGCCTGATTCCGTTAGGCATATATTTTGAAAAAGTAATTACTGTAAGCATGCAATAAACTGAGAAAAAAAAACTTTCCTACCGATGTAGCAAGTATGAATGCTAAATATTAGTTTAATATAAAAATCATTCGAATATAGAAAAATAATTGTAAATAATAATAAAATACGAATATTAATTTTTTGTCTAATTCTTGATATCAAGTTCGAATCCTGAGTTTTAACTTGAGCGGTAATCATCAAAAATCATTTTGATTTTGTTTTTACATAAATCACAGCTATCTTTCTCTCTATAATTTCTTTTTTTTCCGTTAGCATGGAAATGTCTTACATTTTCAAATAAAGATTTAAATACGAAAGATTTTTATTAATAAATACACACAGAAAAATGAAAAACCAATTAAAAGAAAACTTGTTGAAAACGTAATAGATTGTGAAAAAATAAATTTACGTAACTCTCAAAACAATAACTTTGCACTTTTCTGCCGAAAACGCTTAAGGTACAATATTTCAGCTAGTGTGTAAGTAGTTTAGCAGTTTTGAAACTGTTTAAATATTCATAGGAAAACAAATTTTGCCAATCCTATAAATTAACCCAAAAAGCGATAAAGAGCGAAGCCTTGCATCTCTTGACTTAAAGATCAAGTGGGAAAAAGGCCGGCAGAGAGCGCCACTAAGCAGACCCTTATACAGAACAAAAGCAAACAAATGCAACTCGATGGCCAAAATTCAAAAAGCCTTACAAAATTAGGGTAATTTGCTCAAAGTATTTCTTTTGCTCCCCAGACTATTATTTATTCCATTCAATTCATTTTTTCCATTCTTTACTTTTGTGCTCTGAAAAGACTACAGAGTGAAGATTACAGAGAGAGATTTTGCGGAAAATGGTTAAAATGCTTTTTATTCGCCGAAGCAATACCTTTCGGAGAGGAGTAAATATTTATAGATACTCATTTATCAAACTAGACTGCGGCATCAAACTGTCATTTTTTATTTAGGAAGATATTATGCATCTTTCGGGTATGATTCATTTACACCAAAGCAAATTAACGAAGCAGTGTTTTTATATTCACCAAAGTCTTTCACGTCTTCAGATTTGTTTCTTTTATTCTTAGAATCTATAATTACAGTCCTCATTATTCTATGTGTTTTTCGCAATATTCTTCTTCATGTGAAAGCTGTAATTTAGTAAGTTTCTTCCTTAGCGTTCCTGAAAATGCGTAGGATGGGTTTAACTGGAACTCAGATTTTTTCAGGGATCTTTAATAGAAATCATTCGTACTAAATTTGGAAGTTCACATCATATTTGGATCTTAGATATCTTTCACATGTAAGGTTAAAATTTATTGTAAAATGTTTAAACGTTGCCTTTCAATGCTGAGTTTAAGAAGTATACTTGCTGTATGATAATAATAAAGGAAAAGTTATAAGAGAAATTGCACCAAACGTCTAAAAAGCAATTGGGAAGTAATGTAATATATAAAAACGCCTTTAAAAGTCTTTCATACTACATTTATGATCTAAAATTCTATAAATTATTTTCGTTTAGACATATTAGAAATTATATCAAAGAGAAATTTATTATAAATAAAATTAGGCTAAAAATTACCCAGAAACGTGCACATTAGTTCTAAGCTACTTAATTTATTAAGCAAGGCACATTTATAATGTTAGAGGTAAATTAAAGAAACTCGGAAAGCATTATTGAAAGAAAGTGTATTCCGTAGATTATTTGATTCTGTTGAAGATGTCAAGACCACTGATATTTCAACTAACTACATAAATTATGTTGAGTATTTAATATATATATATATGTATTGAATTTTTAATAGAAAATAATAATATATATATTGAATATTTAATAAAAAATAATAACAGATATATTGAATATTTAATAGAGATAGATATTGATGAAAAGAAACACAGCATTTAACATACATATAAGTTTATTTTCGGTCACACACATTTTAATTATGTGTGCTGCTAAATATCGTTTTGTGATAGAATATATGGGATTTCGTATTTGAATTCAACAAAATAAATATTTACATTCAACAAAAGTTTACTATACATTGATTTTTATGGAATAAATGTCCCTTATAAAAATCTAACCAAATGTATTAACACATGGGGGACATAAGAATACACTTAAATTTGCTTTCCCGAAGAATAGGTTTAAAGAATAGCTGCTAAATGCATTTCACAACTGCGCAGTGTAAAATGCTTACATTCTAAATTCTTCAGGATTCATCAATTACTGATATCCAATAAATCTCTGTATTTCCAGCGTATGTTGATAGGTTGATTTTAAATATATGTTTGTAGGTCGTAACTGTTCAAGTCTTAGAGAAGAAATTTTTGAGTCCATGTATGGATTCATAATGAAATTTCGGAGTTAATTTATGGCTTCATATTGCTCACAGGTTTAAACTGATACTGTTGCTATAACAGCAGAAAATGGAATGATCCTGCCGACAGAAGCGGAGTGTCGCAAGAGTACAGGGAAACACACTTAACACGGTTGCTTTTCTTACATGGACACTTCTAGCAATGAGAAACAGAATATACAGTAAAAACTGAACTGAACGTTATTAAGTTGTCGGGTTTTATTATGCTTGTAATTACATGATTTTACTAAATACATTAATTTCCTTTTAACGTGCAGATTTTAAATTATTTACTTTTCTGATATTACGTGTCCTGTGAAAGTATATTCTATTTCTCATTTCAGTATGATCAAACCATTACGAAAATATTAATGGTGAAAAAAATTAAATGCATGGTATATAATAAAAACTGCTGTTATATTATTTGATGATATAACTTTTTTTCTTTATTTTATAGTTCGTTATAAATTTTTATCGACATAATTCAGTTTTTTATTCTGTAATTTATATAGAGAGAGAGACTATGTCCATAAATGACCTTATGCTTCCATTATTGTCATAATCGTTGGTCGTAATCATGTTTTATTCAGTTACAAAAATGTTTTGGGTCATGCATGTTTGCACATGAGTTAGTTTTAGAAGCCAGTTCTTTTAAAATTTACGAGATTAAAAATTTATTCCAACCACTCGCTCTTATAATGTGCTTATTACCACTAAAACCTAATAATTACTAAATAAAATTCAAAAGTGAAATTCGACTTGTTTAGATCTCTGTACAGTTCGGATTAAAGAATTGTCTCGGCCGAAATAATTATATTAAGGAATACGCCAAATGACTGAATAAAATCAAAAGTTACTTATTGAGTAACTTGTGAATAATTATGGTAACAACTCAAGTCAACAGCACAATTATAAGTCCTTTCGAAATCAATCTCTTAAAATGTATACGATAATGGCATCCTTTGCTTTTGACAGGTAGCCCTAATATGATTTGCCAAAATTTAACAAATTCAAAAGAGCTGAAATGATTATTTTTCCTTGTTGCATATGGGTTTATCAACACTAATACATACTGACTTTAGCTCCACTAATAATCATTGGCAGACAACTGACCCAAAGTGTTAGAGCTAAACATAAGGACGATTCAATGCTATAACATTTTGAACTTTCCATAGATTTTCTGGTTCGACATTAATAACTGCCATCAGCTCCTGTCATGATCTCAACTCATGCTTTCTCCTGCTCATCCATTTCTATCTTGCTCTATAACTTCAGACGTTTAGATAATTTATCGGAAAACTTCACGATGCATGCTTAAAGAGAAGACAGGAATAAAATAATAACATCTTACGCTTTGTCCCTTCTGTAAGAAATATTTACAAAACTGGATTTCTTTCTTCTTAGGGTACATTAAAATCCATTTTTATCATGAAATTTGGTCTCCCCAAGGTTAAAGGATTCAGGATATCATTTTAGTATTTTACAAGCAACTTTCGTAATTTTAGACAGATATAGTCAAATATACGTACGTTCTAATAGAATTCTCATTAGTTCTTAGTTTTAATAGCTCACCCTCTGTCCCACTAAAAACACTTCTTTATAGAAGAATAACACCAAAGCATTTCATAATAATTTATGACTCTATGACAAGCAACTAAGATGTATTTTTAAAAAGAAAGCAGAAGCTGATCCTAATTAGTTTTATATTTGTAATAACAAGAGGTCACTTCAAACGTGAATGAGGAAATAATAGCTGTTTCTAGCCCTAGCAATATGTTGAAATTCCTTGACTGCGAAAGAGTTGACAGCAATTTTCCTTCTCCTAAGACTACTGATTATTTACATGAAAATGTCTAAAAATTTAGCAAGAAAGGGCGTTTTCACAATCATTAGCACATCAAAAAAAGTTAGACTTTATTTCGGGAAACAGGTACCTGCAGATTTGTATGATTAAAATTTAGTCGTTTCCGCAACAAGCAAACCAGTTCCTAAAAACATTTCGAAGATAAGCATGTACAGCAAATAAAGACTTCTGGACTTGCTAAGAACGGGGAACGCTAGAACCTATAGCAATCACAAAATGAAAGACTTATCATGTGATAACTCTTATAAAAGATTTAAATGATGCGATACGTTCCGGCAGTTGTTGAAACAAAACAAAATTTTACGGGAAGGGCTTAATTGACAATTTTGAAAGTTTAGGTATGTCTTCCCAAAGACACTTAAGTGATTTTTGTGTGGCTTCATCGTTGGAAAGATCGAAGGAATTTGAAAAATAACAATTGTTTCTAGGAAGTTTAACATCTCCCACAGAGTAGGTTTACGACTGAAAAGCAATTAAAACAAATGGAACATGTATCTAGCACCACGATAGAGATTATGTTAGACTCACTATACCTGCAGGAGACAGGTGCATTATTCTATCGGCGAAAAGCAGCTAGCAGATCACAGCTCTGCAAGTGATGAATGAATTTCTTATTGCTACTTATTGCAGCGGGTCTCCCGAAACACTGCAGGCAGACGTCTTTAAGAAGAGGACTGTACACCGGCAGACCTATTTCGTGTGTCCATTATTCATATAGCATTGTACTGCCCATTTACAATGGCTTCGCGAGCATCGCAGTTAAACTGAACAGAACTGGGCTTGTATTCCATTCTCAGAGAAAAGTAGGTTATCTCTGTCATCAGTCTGTAGACGCCAACTGATCTAGTGGGAGAATGGTACCACTTATGTTTTAGAAAATATTCAGGAAAGGGAGGAAGATCCGAGGTGTAGTATCATGGTATGGTCCAGCATCATGACCAATGACCGCACGCCCCTACATGGTTGCAACTAGAACTATGACCTGCGAATTATACATACATACCTGCGAAATTGAAGCTCTGCCGCCTCTTATTCACATTTTCCGTGGTGCTTTCAGTGAGATTAAGTTTCGTTTTACGGACAGCAGCAACATATCATAGAACACTCGCGGTTCGCTGCTAGATAATGTTGTACAAAGCATGACATGAAGTATGCAAAAATACATCACACTCTAAGTTGAGTATATCCCATATTGACAGCTTTCTCACGTCCTTGCCGTCACATGTATGAATGTATTTTCCTAAACATGTATTAATGTAGTTGAATCCTTCTGTATTTTCCTAAACAGTAAATACTCTTTATTCTAATGTTCAAACGGTGTGACAACAATTTTTTATTCTGCTTAGTCTCTATAGCCGCTTAATATTATGCTACATTAAAGTTTATGATCTGTCCTTAGCAACTGTCCAGCTGTGTATTATTGAAACATCAAAGCTTTGATATGATTTAAGATCATTGCTTCGGTCGACGTATGTACTGTTTTTGCTATATCCTCTTCCTATAAGTGCGTAAAAATAAATATTGAAAGAAAAAAAAGAAATTACCTAAGCAAAGAACTTCTGTGCCTTCTGCAGAAAATATATAAAATGATTCCTCGAAATTTTAAGCATCATCCAATTACGCTAAATATTTACTAGTAAGAAGAACACGTTTTCTAACAATTTACTATCGGAACCTAGAAAATGATTCGTTCCTGCAATTAAGCTATAAAATAGCCCGGAAATAAGAGTAAATTAACTTAAACATATAATCTTCTTTTAGCAGTAAACGCACTTATTTTGTATTTTCCATATAAAACCTTTTTCAAACTCAAAGTGGATTTTTTTCTCTATTTGCAATTTTTGAGTTTATCAAAAGTCGTATTAATTAAGTTAGAAATTGTAACAATTTAGCTATTAATTTCTACATTGGAATATAAAAAAGCCCCATTCCACTAGATACATACTGACGCAAATGCATATATCACTCTATTTTGTAAACCTAATATACGTGAGCATATTAATATATACAAATACTTAATATGATATATAATAACTGACGTTAATATGTGCAACCATGCTACTACATAACGTAATAATACACAAAAAATAATATGTATAAAAACATTATATATTTTTATATTTACTAGCGCCCAGCTGTAATTTATTATTTGCACATTGTTTCGCAGATCCTGTTATAATCCTCTCAATATCCTAATGCTTCATTTTTTCAGTTTTGATTCTCTATTTATATGCCGTGGGTTTAGATTTGAGAAAGGCCAGCTGAATGCAAAATCTAAAACTCAAAATTAATATTAATTTCCTGGAAGAGTTGTATAGTAATAAGTTTTTCCACTGGTACCTGTAATTTCTGTTTATAAAAGATCAGTTTCTAAGTTTAAAAGGAATTAATTGTAAACTTATAATTTTATCAGAAGCAAATTACATGTTACATATTATTATGTTCTATGCTCTTAAATAATAATTCCGCTCTGCAATATTTAAAGATGCTTAAATATAAAATCTGCATCTGCATTAATCTCTATTTGCATATCTATAGCTATCATCTACTGCTTTTTATGTTAGTAAATCATTGGAAAGCAGTCAAAAAATGTTTTGCTTATATAAAGCAAATTTCATTTCTTTCAGGTAATTATTCTGCAATATATTTGCAAACTAGCTACATTTCATGCATATGTATCTGACAGCAAATTAGGATGCATATTTATTTTAAATGTATGTACCTATCTTCAAATAACCTCACGCTTCGTGTCCTTTTATTAGCAGATGCCTTTTGATTTTCCATAATAAACAGTCCCAAGAACTAAGACAGAAAAGTGAAGCCAAAAATTCATAAATTCGTAAGAATAAGGTAAAAGAGAAATGCCATGTAAAGAAAGCATTTTATTATTAAAATATGCATCAGAATTTCATGCAAAGGAAGATCTGCAAATTCTGAGGTAAACATATGTCCAAATCGAAAATTCATAGCAATGCGAAGTTCAATAAACATGTAAATGTCAAGTAAAAATATATCGATTAGGCTGTCAGCAAAGTTGGTGTCTATATTGTGCTACCAAGTATTTTATTTTACAAAGAAAGTAATTTAAAGACTGTGAATAAAGTTTTAGCTTCATAGATTTAACATATGTGAGGAAGTCTTCATTCTTTTGCTCTTTTGCAGAAAAGAAAGGAAAAGCAAAATATAATTTGAATACTTATGCCTGTATTCATTTTAAATTTACATATCTACAAAATATGATGGAGGTTTTCTTATTGGAGTTATTCTCGGGTTTAAATACTTTCCTGTTCAGAAAATTTTAACTTCGAAAGGATTTTATTTTAAGAATACACGAAAATTATATGATACTTAACTACCTTATTTAGTATTAAAAAGAGTACAAATTGTTGTACCTTACATTAAAAATTGTTAAATTAGTTATTCTTTTTTATTAATAGTGCAAAATATTAAGCGTACTGTTTAGAAGAATAGAAGAATATACTCTATTTTATGTAGAAAATAAAACGTCAAATAACAAAGCATTCAAAAGCTCCATTATGTTTAATATCGTTTTACATTTGCTTATGCGTAGAATTCCTTCACTAGCAAAAGAGTTTGCGAGGAATCCGAAATTTATTTTAAATCACAAAATTAACTATTTCTGATTTAATAATTTTTGTTCTACCTAGCTTGATCCACCATAGAAATAAATTATTATCTCATAAAAAATTGTTTAAAATTTTGCATGTCAAAGGCCTAAGTGATTAAAATTCCGTGATACACCTCTGCAAGATAATTTCATCATCTTGTTCATTAGCACATTTTTCACCAAAATGATAGGTTGGGAACGGATTGTAAATATGAAGCTAAACAAAATTTTGATATATTAACATTAAATGTTATTTTTTTCCAAATGCAAGCGAGAATTGCTTTATTTAAAACTAGAAACAAATGTTAGTTAATTTAATTTACCATAAAATTTTCTGCTATTTAATTTAGACAAAATTCTCCATTTTTTAACAAATACGAAATTGATCAGCATTTTAAGTGCAATAGGAAACTAATAATATTTAGAGCATTGATTCGAGGACTCTTTCAAATTTGAATGCAAATTTTAGGGTAATAAAATGTATTCAAATTTGCCCATTGTCTGGAAAGTCGATTATACACTCTTTGTTGAAGTGTTAAACTGAATGTATACGAAGTGCTATTTAAGCTAAATCTGAAAATTCAGTAATTTATTGCATTCGAGATAGTATTCTGATAATTTCTATTGAAATGAAATTCAAAGTTTTTCTAGTAACTGAAGTTTTATTAACTATTTAATTTTTATTGAAAGTTGAAATTCCCTTTTCCCTTTTTCTTTATTATTTCAAAATATAAAGAAGTCACTTATATGTTCTCAAATGTTTTGGAACGAGAAATAGTCCAAAGGTTATTGAAAAAAATGAACAACATATAAAGGCATTATAGTTATAATGATATAACTATGATTACAAAACATATTTTTAGCAGTTTGTGTTTTCTTGGCTAATCCTTTATCGACTCTGTTTTGAGGGCATTAATGCATGGAAATAATACTACTAGGTTCTGAGATCTTAGGTGAGTAGTAGCTGTATTTTTCAGTTAGCTGAATGATGACAGTTACCTGTTTCATATGATTCTTTCATGCCAGCTTTACATATGTCTGTGAATGAGCAAAGTAGTCATTCAATTTCCATCTCATAATTTCTTAATAATCTACGTTTTGTGGTTATCTAATCTTTTCCTGCTTTGTACGTATAAATAATGATTAGTAGATACGTGCCTGCAGTAGTCAACTTTAAATATAATTCCTATATTTGAAATGGTAGAAAATCATCTTTCGAAGAAAATTTGCTAAAGGTACTCACCGGCTACCCACAATTTAGCGATTCAATTTCATATAAATTTCTCAACACTAGGCATATTTGCTCGTTTTGTATATTTTTTAAATATTTACTGACTTTTTTACACAGCATTTTTCTACTCCCTTTGACATTATAGTACTGTAGAAAAATTAGTCATTATACTTGTATCAGTTGTAGCTTGGAACGATTTTGCGTCCAAAGATGTTTGACCGGATTCTATATAATCGCAATTGTCTGCTGAAGTTTCCACATCTGATTCCCTTTCGATGTTTAATGGTTCAATCCGTCATTCGTTATTATTATATCAATGCATATTGTGGCATGCTAAATAACATGATAATAGCGATGATAAGGTGCAAGTTTAATCCCTGAAACAGGTCGAGAACTAAGCACGCAGCTTCTGTTTGGTTAGGCATGATTTTTAGTTGAACAAAAGTCAAAGTTCTTTTTCCAATTGCTCTCTTTCAATTGGAATTCAATTTCCTTAATCCTGACTTCTCGAATTATACCAAAGAGTGAAGCAGAAGGTGACGCTTTTGCAGATACTTGATATCTTTGAGAAAAAATTCAAAATATCGTTTGCGGTTCTGGAAGTATCTTTTTACTTCCATAAAATGTGATCCATTTCCTGAATACGTACAACACAGCAAACCCCTTCTAGCAACAAATCGTTTTAGAGTATCAACGATTTTTTCTGAGTAATCTTTTCTTCTATGTGGCATGCTTCTGTATCTATACACACCATGAGAATGGGGAGATGCTTTGGTGGTCACTGCTGTGAGAGTGACAGTCTGGTTGCCCTGAGTTGAATAACTGCAGGCAGCATATTTGTCTCCTTATAATGATTAGGTAATGTTGAGAGGTTACGTAATTCTTACTGCATTTGAAACTCAAATCACATTTAATACAATTATAAGAAACTCTTTACTCATATATATATATATAATTCATAGATAGCATAGATAGGTATTTAAATGAATTATAGTCCTCGCACTGTAAGTAGTCTGCTAACGAAGATATCTCTAGTCGAGAGAGGAAGAGCATTGCAGTTCTCTCTAGTCGAGAGTTCTGGAACGCTCTTCTGATGTTACTCCGATAGCAAAAATCTTCAGACTGAATTAGCCACGCCTCCTTAACTTTATAGTAGCATTTTACATCCTCTGAATCGTTATATCTGGAACTGTATCAGAGGAAAAATCTGATCATTGGTTTGTCACCCCTCCTGAAATCGAGAGACTTTGACGACAGACACGGTATAGAACATTGAAATCTCCTGACACTAGTTGTGAAGTTATGTCTCTGCATGTCAAAACCATGTCGTGTGACACATCGTAAAGGCTCGGAGCACTGAATTACAGAGACCACACACACAATTTACTTATATCTGTGTGGTCCGCCGCTAGTATCATCGGGATGTAAAAATTAGGGAAATGCACATGTCTACCGGAACGGGTTTGACGTGGGGAGCATTTTTCATGTTTCTGTTTGAAAGCAAATATTAATAGTTTGTGGTAAGTAAATACTGTAAATTTGTGTCCTTCGAACATGTATCTAAATTTACGAATGGATGAGTACATTGCTAATAACTCTCTATCATATGCGCTATACTTTGCCTCAGTAGTTGTGAGCGTTCTAGAGAGTTTGAGTTCTTGTTTAGTAACTTGATTAAGAGATCTACCGATAACGTAGTCAGATGCGTCGACCTATAGAATGGTAGATGCATTTGATGAAGGATGTGCTAATAATGTGGCATTTGCTAACTGTTGTTTGGCATTTTCAAAAGCGTCACTTGTTTGCACAGACCAAGGAATTTTTCGCTTGTCATTCGTTTTTGAACCTTTTACATATTCGCTGAGTAGTGCTTGAATATGTGCTACCCGTTGCAGATACCTAGGGCAAAAATTTAGCAAGCCTAAGAGCGTCCTTAAGTCTTTAACAGTTTCTGGTTTTTTGAAGTTCGGGATTGAATTCATTAGTTGCTTAATGCCGTATGTTTTAATTTTAGTATTATTTGCAGAAAATAGTTGTAGACTAGCAGCAGTGAGGTGCTTTCCTTTTGGCACCGGAAGGCAAGAAATGTCGCTACCTGTGTCAACAAGAAATTTTATGTTTGTATGTTTCTCATATACATGTAATTTGTTCGATGTGTTCGCTGCTATTCCAGTATCCATAATTGTTTCGGAATAGCAGCAGAATTTAGCTTTGCGAGTGAAACGAGCATGGAGAAATACATTTACGAGCATCAGCTTTACACTTCTGATGGTAGTAACAATAACCAGTGTTGGCAAGATTTGCGGGCAAATTACGTTGCGTACGTTTTGAGCGATTGCGGTTATCGCGGTATCTTGGATTTTTACTGTACTTCTTCCGAGACAGTTATTCAACTTACTTCGTGAGAGTCTCTATTTGCTTGGACATTAAGCTTAGCGCTGAGCTTAACTCTGATTTTTGTACAATATTTGATGCCGCGTAAACAGTGCGTTGTGCGTCATTTGTGATTTCCGACACCTTATCTGCTGTTTGGCATAGACGGTTCAAATCTGCATCCGAAGCTGATAAAATTCCTTGCATATTTGAAGGACGTGTTTGCATCCACATATTGTTTAGGAAATCATCATATATTTTGTTTGACGCTATCTCTTTCATTTGTTTCAAAAGGAAACTAGGTCTTTTGTCACCTAATTGTAATTCCGATAAATGTTTACGGATTTTCTGTACTTCAAAATCTTGGAACTATGCAATTAGTTTGTTTTTTAAAGTTAGACATTCGTCAGGTTCAGGAGGTGTTAAGATTAAATCTGAGACATGTGGTAGAGTTGGTGTGTCTGAATTTGCTACAATATAAGAACATTTTGTGTTATCGTTGGTAATTGCAGCCAGATCAACATGGATCTCACATTGCCTTAGCCATAAGGTGAAATTTGATTTTCAAATGGGAGGTATTTTCACCGCTAATCTATGAACCTGATCAGTTACCGTTACTTGCGGTTCCATCATTTTCCTTGACTGAAAAAAGGGAAGATTTTGGTCTGAGCCTCTATTATGGAAGAAAAAGGTCAATAGCCTTCACCCGATTAGCTGTGTTTGACCGCGTTATTTATAGGCAAGGGAAAATAATGGAAGAAAGGAAATAAACATACCCCGTCTTCTTGCTTTCGTTCATTCGGTTTGATGAAACAGCGGGCACTTGCAAAAAATAATTTTTGAAGAAACACGGATGAATACAAAGCACACAGTACGCTCTCTTACGAAATACGGTGCTGTACACAAAATCACTACACAGTTGTCCCATTTCACCAACACTATTGAAAGCGAGAATTAGATGTTTCTGTATGGGAGAAAACTTTTAGCAAAAACGGATGCCTTTTCTTTGGATTTTCCGGGAAAACAGGAAAACAGAAGCGCGTGAAGAATCTCGGCTTTAGGATCCGCATCAGGACTGTTTCCGGAGAGATGCTGGATTTAATGTCCGCTTTGTGACGATGCGTTCCATCAGGCTGTATAACAGGTGTTTCCTAGTATTAAACGTTTTTAATCGTATTTGTCTAATCCGTATGGAAAGGTTAACTGTGCAGTTGAATTTTCAAATGACCTAGCTGCTACGTAAAGATGCAGGTGGGTTGGCAGTTAATGAAGCTTTGGCGGACGAACTAGGTGAAGCAATTGCGTGAATATGCAGTTAATGAAGCTTTTCGGGACGAATTGCCGTATAGCTGTCGGAAGAATTCATGATAGTTTAGTTCCTTAATCCAGTTGTCAGTCCTTGGTCAGCGCTGGGGGGATGTTTTCGTGGTCACTGCTGTGAGAGTGACAGTCAGGTTACCCTGAATTGAGTGGCTGCAGGTAACGTATCTGACTCCTTATAATGATTAGGTAACGTTGAGAGGTTACGTAATTCTTAGTGCATTTGAAGCTCAAAACACATTTAATACAATTATGAGAAGCTGTTTATACACATATATATAAATCCTAGATAGCATAAACTGGTATTTCAATCAATTAAAATCCTCGTAGTATGAGGAGTCTGCTAACAAGGTCTGCCGAGTCGAGAGTTCTGGAGCGTTCTTCTAATGTTAATCCTATGGCGAAAATCTTCAGACTGAATTAGCCACGCCTCTTTAATTCTACAATAGCATTTTACATCCTCTGATTCATTATATCTGGAACTGTGTCAGAGGAAAAATCAAAACAATGGTTCGTCACCCCTCCTAGAATCGAGATGTTTTGACGACAGACACCGTACAGAACGTTGAAATTTCCTGGCACTAGTTGTAACGTTATGTCTCTGCGGTGTCAAAAACATGTCGTGTGACACGTCGTAAAGGCTGGGAGCACTGAACTGCAGGGACCGCACATACAATTTACTTATCTCTGTGTGGTCCGCTGCAAGACTATAATTTGTTAGTCTATGGCAAAGCTCCGAGGGTTATCTGTTTACGATGAGGGATACCTTCGTCAAGACTTTTTGCTGTAAGTCTACGATGAGGGATACCTTCGTCAAGACTTTATGTAAACTGACTCGTATTCACATTACATACGGAGGAAACCACAAAAGTTAAACATTCATCTACCCTATTCGCATGGAATCGAACCCAAACCAGGTCTAACTACCAGTGTTCAGAAGTCTTAACAACTCAGCCATTGGCGAACATTAGGTTCTGGAAGTCAGCGATTAAACGATAAACTGTAAACGTTCAATATCGTATCCACGTAATATAAAAGCGATTTCTAATTAATCATTCATTTTATCGTTTAATAATTTTGTCTTGAAATAATAGCTATTAAATTAATTTTATCGATTTCCTAGAATACTTTTATCAGAAAATTACTCAGTTAATGTTTTAGTAAGTAACAAAATGCTTAGTGTCATATCGTACTTGAGAATTGTAATGTCCTTCCACCTGTAACAGGCCATCAAAATCAATGAAAGCAGGAAACAGGTTAGACGTATTTAAATATAAAATCGACACATAGGATATAACTTTGGTACCTTTTCTTTACCATTCTGCTGCATTTAGTCAAATGTATTTCCTATTCCCATTAGACATATAGTCAGAATTTCCAGTCCTTACTTTAAAATTCAAACAAATCTAACGCAGCATGCTACAACATTAATAGTTTTGGTTAACACTGAAAATTCATTAAAGAAATAGCCAATGCCTGCATTATGGTCTAAAGTCACATTGCGTCCAGTATATCGCTTCGTTTTTCAAATAACTTTAAAGACACTAGCATATTCAGTTCTTAAACGTTTTTACAAGAAGCTGCTTTCATCCATACAGGATCAGGCTAGTCCATATCATCAAAGACCATAGCATAGAAGTAATTCGAGAAATAATTGCCAAGCAGCAGGATTCTGAATTGGAAGGAGCATAACCCCTAACTACTAGATCTTTTTTTAATGACCGGGAACTTTATTTAACAGAAATTTAACCTTACGTCACTACAAAGGATGGAAGTAATAGGTGGCCACTGTTATCTCCTATGCTGGAACTAACTGTTACAGCCATGGCTTCTCCGGGATTTTGAATCTGGATCCATCGCTCAGTCAGCCAGGGTCACTAACCACTATACCGGCTAGGAGGCTAATCTAGATTTTCTGAAGTGACGTAAGTTTGGAATCTAGAATCTCTGAAGTGACATATGTTTCCCGGGTTCTGGAATGTAATGAAAGCTATGATAACACTACTTGAGAACTAGTCCAAACATAAAAGGTTATTGGTATCCAAAAGAAATTCTAGGAACTGCGGTTTACATTCGAGCAAGAGGTGAGGCTCCATTAAGCTTCAGCCAAGATACTGAAATAGATATGAGCGGATCAACATTGCTTTTAGCGGTAAGAATTACAGTTTTAGCAATACCTTCCTCACGAGTATTCACACAATAAAAAAACTGTAACTTATATATTGCAAAAGATATGAAGTATTTTAGCTTAAGTTGTTGCATGAATCTACCTGGGAACTTCAATGATTGAAATTCTTTTTGGAAAACATTTTCCACTTTCAGGAAGAAGACTATCACAGTGAGTCATCATAGCTTTGATTTAATACATTTATAGATAAGGTACACGGAGAAAACATACCAAGAGAATCAAATCGTTTTGCGGAAAGAAACAAATTTGGTTAATTATTTTAATGCAGCAAAATACACGAGGGCTTTCTGTCTAAGGAAAGGAATGTCTTTGTGAACGAATTTTTAAATTAACATTACACATGGTGATTAGTACGAAAAACTAACTATGTAGCCAGATCACGTGTCTCGGTTCGAAACAATGATGAATTACCAGTATACAACGCTCTTTAACACTCAACACTTGATGAAGTAGACTAATATAAACATTTTGTTTTAGTTATTTAAACTTTAAAATTAAAATCGATAATGAATGTAAAAATAATCCCGTGCATAGTCTCAAAATTTGTTTAAATCTTTAACGCGCTCATCAGGAATGAACACCAAATTGTTTACCTCAGACGACATCACCTAGAACTGGGAATGAAATTCTCACCTCTGCTTGAGATTGAACAATACTTCCTCAAATGAAAACCTCTAGCATCTAAACATCTGAAACTAAAACAAAAACAATTCAATGTAATTAATAAAACAGTCTAAAGAAAAGTGACAAAGTTAATAAAACAGATATGAAAGATAAAAAAATAATAAAGATAGTTGAACATTCTTTGGTTTTTTTAAGGATCAGTCGAAGACTTTTCAGCAGGGCCACGTTTATTAATTATATTTCTATGACTGCGATTACGGAAACATTTAAAAATAAAAAGTTAAAAAAAACCAGACATTTAAGATAATATATTGAAATTAAAATAATCAAAATACTTTAAAAGTGCAACAAATTTATTCTTTTAAAACCGTTTTGAAATTACTTAGTCATCAAGGTATAAGACCTGCCAATGTCACACCAAAATAAAATCTATAAATATTAAAACAAATTATAAAAAGAATTCTCTTGTGCGAAACTAGAATAACCATTGGGGAAATCAAAAGTAAATGTTCGAGTAAGAAACCAGAATATCTAGTGGCTAAATCAAAAGCAATGCGCTAAGCAAATTTTACTAAAATTGTTATAAAGCAGTTAATTACATGTTAAAAGCAATGTGCTAAGCAAACTTTAATACAGGGAAGCTAAAAAATTAATTACCATTGGGCAAATCAAAAGTAATGTACGAAACAAATATTAATTAAGTTTTGAACCAAAGAAAAAGCAGAACTGCTAAAAAACAAGCATTGTAAGACAAAAGAAAAATTTGTAAATAAAATTAGGAACAAGATAATTTACTCAGAATGCAATAATCAAAAGTGAAATAAGTACACAGAAATGCTTCCAAATTGATGCACAAAAATACCATATAAAAAGGAAGGCATATTCCCTAGACAGAAAAAGGAACAACAATAAAAATTATAAAGTAATATGCCTAAAATTGGGGTAAACCTCGAGAATTCCTTATCAAAGGAAAAGCTGATTTGATTTTCAGTTGGGAAAATTGAGTAAAGGCCAATACCAGAACCCAAGAAATGAGATGCAAAGGTTTATTCTGTAAAACTGAAAAATGAAATTGTTGAATTTGTAAAAATATTTTCTTGAAATTAATTTTGTAAAAATATTTTCTAAGAATGCGAAAGCTACAAAAAGGAATTTTAAAATATATTTTAATGAATGGAATTAAATTAATTTTCAGTTGTGTTTAAAATAATTTTAAGTGCATTTTGAAAAGGAATTTTGAGTAATATTATTATTGGAGAAAGAAAACAACTGAAAAGAAAAAAAGGTGAGTTAACAATAAAACGTCTTAACTTATAGTGTATAATAGGACTGGAACTGAAATGGTCATTTCTTGGTGACAGAGATATATTACCTGTTTCCAAATTGATATGAACGTATTATTAAGTATAATGCATCTAGTATATATCTGAAAACTTGGGTTTAGTAAATCCTATCACAAGTAACAGCAACGTAAAATCAAAATTCTAATGTGGAAACAATGTCAAACTAATGAGGAATATCTGGAAGGTAAGTTGATAAAATTGATAAGAATTTGATAAAGAATAATTTTTAGATATTGAAATTTTTATTCCCTTGTACGAAATAAAAAGGAAGTACTGTAATCGTTAAAAATGTTTGGTATCAGATTTCAACGAAACTACCTATTTTGACAGCAATCGAATGCAATTTAATGACGTTTTTGAGTGACATCCTTATGTAAAGACAAAATAAAGGACTCTTAAAAAAATTATAAAACTGATTTAAAATGAATTCTGAAGAGATTTCATCTTGGTATTTGTGCGTACGTACGTACGTATGTAAAACTAGTTTCATACGTACGTAGCCTCAGACCATTGAAATTCTGTATATAGGTCTGCTATAACATGTAGATGTGCACCTACTATTTTGGTTCCAATGCCTATTTTGATTGCATCAAAAATATATAAATATATGCATATATATATATCCACTCTGTAACTCGGCTCAGGGCGCACAGTTTTTTTTTTATTCTTATATGTTGGTAAACTGTGCAATTTTTGCTTTAAAATTAATTGAAATACGTTGTTCTTATCTTCCGGTTAAGGTTCTTATGCCTTTAGTAAATCTGCATGGAAGATTTGCAGAATTATCAACAATTTAAAAGTTGCTTAAATGCTGCTAAGCCTAATCTTTTTTCTCATGGCGGCCATATTTGTTTACATTTGAAACTTAGGAGAATAGTGGACTTGTAGCTAATCTAGACAAACTAAGCTTCGCAACAACAAAGATAACGCATTCTTTTATTATGGCGAATTAAATCATGTTTAATCAATTCTGGAAATTCGAGGAAATTGATCTTTAAGATTTATTTCCTAATTTTTAATGTAGATATTTTGCGTTTTTATGTATTTTTGCCTTGTCTCAAAGGGAGAACTGAATTATTTGAATGAGAAATACTGAATCGTCTCTGAAAAACTGGTTTTTTTTATTGTTTGTTTAATTTCTTCTACACATCGTTTTAGATTTATTATAATATTTGAATGATTAGGTACAACGATTAGGTAACTATTCAGAAGATATACATAATTTTTGTGCCTTTTGAGTTGTAAAATGAATGAGATGTAACGTCTTTAAGTGAACCTAGAGCCAGAGTGTCGCTATAGTAAACAAATAGAGTGAATTTAAAATAGCGCATCTATTGTATTGTGGTTTATAAGATATCGACGAAGCAGATTTAATTCAATCTAACTGTTTAAAGGAAATGCAAAATGCGTATAATTTCATATCTCGTACCAAAACGTCATGTGGTGTGCACATCAGATTGTTTTTAAATTGGAATTCCAATACACGAGTTTAATGGTAGAAAAGTTAAAAAGTCTTTTCGAAGTCTTTCAAGGAAAGTCGTTTCAATTAACCAAGAACTATTGAAAGTGATAATAATCAATATATCTAAACATGAGATTTAATTTACCTACTTGAACGCAGTTTTTCAAAAAACTTTATTCATGTATAAAAAGGTGGGCACCAATTATTCAACTTCTATTTCTAATCTCCATCGTTTTGTCATTCTGGGTTCTTAGCGAAAATTTACTTTTGACTTAGCAACGGTTACATCTATTTTCGTACTCAATTCGTTTTATAAACGTTGTAAGACATTTTATTTTTTTTTATTTTGGATCTGATAGGAGCAGGTTATACTTTGATGATTAATTAAAATACAAAAATTCCTAAAACTTTCTATGTTGTGCTTTTAAAGAACTTAAAGCTTATTTTAATTTTATTATGTTATCGTAACTGGCATATTCTTTTAATTTTTATTCTGAAATATTTCGAGTATCAATAATTACGTAGATAGAATTCAGAAATGGGGTCCTGCTGAGACGTTTTCGTCTTTTCCTTGAAAATGACTAAGGAATTGTCAACAAATTTTATATTTCTTTTATATTTTGTATCAGTTTTAATAATTTTCCTCAGCTGCTTTTGTTTGCATTATGGAAGTTTTTGGTCTTAATTTTGATAGGTGTATTTCCTGTCAGAGGTTTTGCTTGCTTTTATGATCTAACTTTGATTTGATTATTATCTCTTGATTATATATACACCCACTTCCAAAAGTTAAGCAAGAAGATGTAAAATGCAAAAAAGTCCACAAAGACTGCTTTGATTGACACAACATTCGGCAGGAAAGTAGCATATACACAATCCAGTCACATTAATGTGACCATCTGTCAAAAGCCAGAATAACCACCTTTCGCAGAGCGGACTGCTGCGAGACGTGCAGGAAGAGAGTCACATAGGTCCCTGAAGGTGTTCTCTGGGATGTTGAGCCATGCCGACTCTAATGCCGTGGCCAGCTGCGCTAGATTACGCGGTTGAGGATCCATGGCGCGAACAACTCGATCGAGATGGTCCCACAGATGCTCGATTGGGTTTAAGTCAGGTGAGTTTGCTGGCCAGGGGAGGACGGTAAACTCATCCTGGTGCTCTTCGAACCACGCACGTACACTGGCAGCTGTATGGCACCTCGCATTGTCCTGCTGGAAGATGCCATCATCCTGAGGAAAAACAATGCGCATGTAGGGGTGAACATGGTCCGCAAGGACAGATGCGTACTTGTATTGATCCATTGTGCCTTCCACAATGATCAGTGAACCTAGAGAATGCCAGGAAAACATTCCCCAGACCATAATGCTCCCGCCTCCAGCTTGGACCGTTCCGGCAATGGTTGCAGGGTGGTTCCTTTCAGAGGTTTCACGCCTTATACGCCAACGTCCATCTGTCCGATGGAGCATAAAACGCGATTCATCCGAAAACGCAACCTGTCGCCACTCAGTGGACGTCCAGCTGCTGTACTGGCGTGCAAATTCTAGCCTTCGCCGTCGATGAACAGCAGTCAGCATAGGTGCACGAACCAGGCGTCTGCTTCGGAGGCCCAGACGCAGCAATGTTCGCTGAATAGTACTTTGGGAGACACTTTTGGTAGCCCCTTGGTTCATTTTGGTGGTCAGTTGCTCAACGGTAGCCCGTCTATCTGCCCGAACGCATCTCCGCAACCGTCGTTCGCCTCTGTCATCTATGGCCCGTGGTGCACCACATTTGCCACGTCGCTGATTTTGGACAGTCCCATTTTGCCATGCACGGTACACTTTTACCACGGCGGCACGCGAACAGTTCACAAACTCAGCCGTTTCGGAAATGCTTCCACCCTTGGCCCGAAAGCTAATGATCATGCCCTTTTGGAAGTCGGATAAATCGCTTCGTTTCTGCATTACGCCAACGATTGAAATGTTTTCCGAAGCCCTCACACACCCTTTATATACGCTCAACTGCACTGTGCTGCCACCTGCCTTCTGTGATTGGTTATTTAACTCTGACATGGAAAGTACGTGGTGGTCACATTAATGTGACTGGACTATGTATATTTATGCATAAAACAAAATCAATAATTATATGCAGAAATGAAAACAATATTAAATTTTTGTAAGTTATCAGATAATGACATACTGGAGACTTAAACAGAATTATGTATAGAGTGAAAATAAACAGCATAAAATGAAAAAAGGACATTAACAGGGGATGTGATGCTCCCTCATTTGTATACAAAGTTTACACCTTGTGACCATGCTTTCAATTAGGTGGTCAACCACCACAGAATTAAACAATCGCCATTCGTCTTGGAGAGGAGTTTCCAGCTCAATAAGAGTGGCTGGAAGTAGGAAACGTGAAGACAAGGCACGGCCGAGAGCATCCCAAAGATTTTCAATGGGACTAAGGTCAACAGAATATGCTGGCCCCGCTATACGCGCAATCCCTTCACTCTCCAGGTAGTCATAAACTATGTCAGCTCTATGGGAACGTGCGTTATCGTCCATTAAAACAAAAGTAGGGCCAACTGCTGCAGAGTACAATCACACAATGGGTTCTAGGACTTCATCTCGATACCGGGCAGCCGTCAAAGAACCCCATTTAAAGATGTGCAGGTCGGTGCTGTATCCTAAAGAAATCCCTACCCACACCATAATGCTTCCGTCTCGGGATGCGTGATGTTCGGTGATGTTTTGGGACTGATAGCGTCTTCGTTGTTCACGCCATATCCTTATACACTTGTCATCTGGCTCCAGAGCAAACCTTGACTCATCAGTAAAGATGACATTGCCCCAGTCAGACACATTCCAATTGGCATGTTTCCGGCACCACTGTAATCGTGTTCCTTTTGATTGGACGGGTAGAGGAACACAAATTCGAGGTACCTTGACGTACAGTTCACTCATATGTAATCTTCGGCATACAGTAGCTGCAGATATCGCCTAACCAATGGACGCTGTAACCATAGATGTCACACGTGTGAAGGTCGCTCTGCGATTCCGCTTGGCTACAATAGCAATATATCGTTCTTCCGCGGGGGTTATAACTCTTGGGCGACCGGATGCGGGCCTTCGGACAACTATCTGTGGGGTTTGAACTTGTTTCCATAAACGTAAAATTACAGAAGGATGAACGTCGAAGAAAAGAGCAACATGTGTGATCGACCGTCCTGCTTTAATGCGCCCCACAGCACGCCAGCGCTCAGAATCTTTCATTCGTCTTCTGGAAGTCATAGAAACACGTATCTCTTAAAAACAAATTGTACGAAAGTTTTAAATATGTTCTATCAGCACTTACAATCAACTTCTGTAGCCCTTCATAAAGCTGGCTTCTTATAAGACTGCCTTTTTTTGCATATTTCTCTACATGAAAGCTCGATTGGCTGTTACGTAACATATTTGTATACTTCCATCTACCTCTGCAGCGAATTGCATCATTTTCAATTCTGATTGGCTTCCGAAAATTAGCATTTTCCTCTCTGTGCTTGTGTTTGTATATGTGATGTTTTAAATTTCTGAAAGTATTTAAATCATTTTTATAGCATTGGTGTTTTTGTGTATTGTAATACGGCCTATTGTTTCCTTTAGTTATTTATTTGTCTGTCGGTTCAAGAATCATAAGTTTAGGTTTTATTTTGCATGTAAATGAATTTATGTCCATAAATGTTGTACATATATTTATTTCTCGTACATAATTGTACAGCTTTTAGTTCTGTATCCAAATCAATTGTTCAGCCTATAACCCGAGATACGAACAAAAATGGTTCTGAAAAAAATATTGTCGCCAAATAGGTGTCATTTTGCAATTTCGTGACAAAAGTAACAGCGTTTTAGAAGTTTATGAAAAACATATTTTCGTTTGGTTTTTCTCAGAACAAATTTATCTTGCATCTTCTACGAACCCACGCAACACTATATAAAAACGAATTCTAGAGTTTTTTTTGCAAATCAGCTTTGACAGTTGGCGGTTCAAAGAGAATTATTTGAATTATGATTTAGAGTTTCCTTTGTGAGTAGCTTTGGGCGTTTAGTCTAGTTCTATTTCGCCAAGAAGGAATAGTTAACTATTCGCTTTACATTTTATTAAGTTACAATAATTTATTTTGCTGTATGTTATTATCATTTTTAATAAACTGTCAATTTCTTCCTGCTCATCCAGGGTGATTGTTCATAGAGATTTCCTAAAAGTCGTAGTGAGGAACAATATGTAAACTATTTTATTTAGGCTAGGTATTTATTAAGAATAGAGTAGTTATGTATGTTAATGTTTACCTTTTCAGATGTTTAGATGCAATATTAAAAACTTCCACTGTGTATGCATCAAAGGCGGATAGGACTTGTTTGCATGTTAGTTGTTTGCCGAGTCACAAAGGAGTACCTGGCAATCTTACGGATTTTAGTTTATACCATGAAAAATGCAACCTTCATCAAGATGCCGGGACTCGCATGTAAATATTCTAATAAAATGTCGTTTAATAAATGGTTGCATAAAGCCTAAATAAATAGCAGCATAAAGGTGGCGGCATTATTGTGAAATCGTCTGGGTGGAGACGATGGAAAATTCCCCACTTTTAGGATATGAAATAACGATTTAGATTCATCAGTTATGAATTTGGGTTGAGCTAACAAGACAGAATTAAGACGAGGCGTTTGATATGCTTATCGTTGGAATTTCATCATTTTCTTTTATTTTTATTTTTATTTATTTTTAGTGCCATTAAATCAATCTTGTAATGGATTTACTTCTTTCTGTTGCAGGAATTCTGCAATTATGATTAATGTTTTATCCGTCTTTAAACCATCGGTGATAGATGACAAGGGAGACTTAGAATGAAATGTAGAAATTATTTATGACCCTCTTCTAGACAGTTAATTTTACAGGAATTCTCTGCATAAACGCATCTGCAGTTACAGCATATTACTTCATACACACACACACGCACATACGCACACGCATACTCGCACGCACGCATTTCTATAAGTAGTTAATTCTGATGTTATCCTCGGTCTGTATCCTTTCTTAATCTATTTGTATTAGAATTTCGATCTTTGAAAATTAATTTCCGAAATGATACTTCTTTATACTCTCCAACCTATTATATAACATTTAAGTAGCATTTCACAGAAAATTTAGTTACTAGCAATTATGAATGTTTCAATCAAATTAAATACTTCTTTGTTACCATTTACTAATGATGATATCAGTTTGTTAGCATACAGCTTTAAGACATGAAGAAATTGTATTTCTTTATCAAAGCAAATTTTAGATCAACTGAACATAATTTTGGGCCATATGATAAACTGAAAGACTTTGAAAGAAATGTTACATACTTCGTGGTTTTTGCATATTTGATCACTGTGCTGATTGGAACGAATACATTACATGCTTTCAGAAGCTTAGTCTTTCCAACTGCTTTCACTTAGTTTTCTTCTTTGTATGAACTGGGAAATACAAAGCAAAGCATATTGTGTTTTTCCTTGAAATACACACATTTCATTAAATGCTTTATAATTTGAAATTGTAACTACTACAATACCTTAAGTTATAGAATTTTCAAAATTTTAAAATAAAGCATTATGTGTAAAAAATCTTTTATTTGTAACGAGAGCTCAACAGATAAACTTCTTAATTTCTGAATACCCCTCTCCATTTAGTGTGACGTAATAGTTTTCAGTTATATAGGGTTATAGGCCATGAAACATTGAATTTAACTTTAAAACCCGCCACAAATGTTTTTATTTTTAGCCATAAAACCATATTCTCTGCCAACCTTGTTAAGTTTTTCCCATGAATAACTTGGAATAATATTCAAATTTATATTCCCTACTTTCAAGTTTTGGAATAATTTATATACTTCCTTTTCACTTTTAGAATAAAAGCGCAAGCAACAACATTAAAAACGTTCCTGCTTAGACGTCACATAAAAACTTCATGCCTTTTTGAATGTGCTTAATATTTAGTTTTGTGTCTTCAGAAACTCAAACTCATTTTGGCGAAGAACTGTGAGTTCTTTTCTTTTCTGTCCCCCCTCCTATTTTTAGTAGTTGAATATTTTCTACTTACCCAAAGACACGAAAAATGCAATAACGTAGAGTGAAATCTTTATTTTGGATGGTGTGCTCAATAAAAGCGTGTAAACAGGAAAGAATCGAAGTAAAAATTAAATAAAATATAGTTGGCTGCTTTAGAAGTTATGAATAATTAAAAATCAATAAGCTCGCCGAGCATCAATATTTCGAAAACAAAATCTTTCGAGATGAAATTTTGAAGTATGTAACAAAGAATATAGATAATTAAAATAAATAAGCGCTAACAAAAATAAGTTTTAAGCAAGTGCATTTCTAATCGCAAATTCTTACATAAATGGTAAAAGAAGTATCGAATTCTAAGGGTGTATTATAATTTAAGTGTAATAAAATGCTTAGTGTAAATAGATAATGCAAATTTGTAATTCATTGACATTTAAGATTATGACAGACGAACGTCTTTAAGGGTATTTTAACAACTACAATAGAGATCTGATTTATTGCATTATCAATCTTATAAGGCGGCAAGGAAATTCTCAAACTACAAAAATGATGAATATTGCTTACAAGATGTATCTAACGATGAATAGCATAAGCCATAAAAACATATATTTGGCAGTAAGCGTGAAGTGCAAATACTTAATAATAAGAAACTACAACTCATTTGCCATTCTTGAAGGTTCTTTAATAACTATGGTTCTGAAATTCAGAGATAAAAGTTAACATTGAAAAACGTTACATGAACGATATGGAATGATGTTAGCTTCATCTTTAGTAGAACCTAAAATAAGAAATGCTAAGATTGTTACGAATTGTGTATAGTTCTTTTTAAATTTCTAATGGCACATTACAAGACACTGAACATCAAATAAAATACAAAACAAAGAAGAGAAAATTAGCATCAGTACACCTATCTGCTCAAGGCTTTCCTCGCCACGCAGTAGGGCTTCT
This sequence comes from Stegodyphus mimosarum, assembly GCA_000611955.2. Classification (NCBI taxonomy): domain Eukaryota; kingdom Metazoa; phylum Arthropoda; class Arachnida; order Araneae; family Eresidae; genus Stegodyphus; species Stegodyphus mimosarum. The sequence continues at coordinate 33,405 of KK119346.1, read as the reverse complement.
ATTTAAAATACGAGAAAGAGCAGGACATTCGCTGAAATGTGGCAAATACATATCTTCCTTAAGATTGCATAAAGGGCGAAAAGAGTCAGGAGCAAAATTATTGCGTTGGAGGTGCTTACGAAGGCAGTCATGGCCAGATATGAAACGGAAAAATGTGACATATTTCTTTTCTATTTCATTCGGGTACTGTCTAAACCATGAATTATTTCTATCTACGAGTTGTTGGAAAAAGGAGTTCCTGATGGTTTTCCTAATAATTGGCTTAATGGAGTTTCAGGGAAGACAAGGTTTTGACAGAAGCTCCCATCTTAGCCAAGAAGTCGGCTCCCTCCTTACCCTGAACTCCTTTGAAAAATGCCCCAGTCCAGTCCATAGTAGCAAGGCTCGATGGAAGGCCACAATTTCTCCGTCAAGAGCATTGCATATGCGAAAATAGAGGTGTGTAACGAAAATAACTCACAATGAATATATGCATTAGTTATGGATAATCTACTCAATAGACACTCACACTGTCCGAGTTGTAAAACATTTGCTTTTGCTGATGATCTACTAATTTGTTTTTAAGAGTAGTGTCCCAATATTCTCTTTAATGCGACTCAAAAACCTTAATATTATTTGGAATTCAATCCTAATAAATCTAAAATTATGAAAATTAAGCGAAAGCATGTCAGCTATACAAAGCAACAATTGTACTTGGATAATACCTTACTCGAAACGGCGAATGAAATAAAATATTTAGGCATTTTTCTTGATCATAAGTTTTGTTGGAAAAATCGTATTATGTATTTATCCAATAAGTGTGAAAATATACTGAAAGGACTCAATCATGTCTCTTGCAATACTTTTGGTTTAAAATCTAATATTATTGATATGATTTGTAAGAAGAGTGTAGTCCCCTTTATTTCTATCCTTTTAGGGTGTGGGGAACAGCTTTAGAAAAGAAGATTAATTCCCGTATACTTCGCATAATTCGAAGAACAATTTTACTAAGATTTGTGCATGGCTACAGAACAATTAGCTATGAAGCCTGTTTCGCAATTTCGGGGTTTCCTCCGATTGACGTTCATATTTTAAATGACAAAAAGTTTAAAGATACCATCAACAAATTTATGTTCGATACCAAGGTGTTGTTTGAAGATCTTCCTCATCCTGCCGATCGTTTGGCAATTCAAACTATCATTTATGACAATTACGTTGATGACAATTTCCCTGTTGCGTATTATACAGATGGCAGTAAAATTAATAATCGAGTTGGATTAGCTTATATCGTTTTCCATCATGATTCTGAACTGGAATACAAACTCTTTAGAATTCCCAATGAATGCAAAGTTTTTCAAGCCGAATTATTGTGCATAAGTGAGTCAATTAAGTGGATATCAAGCAGCTGTTCGTTAAGTGCAAAATTTCTTATTCGCATTGATTCTCTTTCATCCTCTTATTCTCTTGGGAATGTCTTCTCATGTAATAAATTAATTGTCACTTCTCTTGCCATTCTTTAAAGCTTAATAATAAAGGTGTTGATGTCATCTTTTCTCATACACTTGGCCACACTGGCAATCTAGGAAATGAAAGGGCTGACTGGTTGGCAAACCAAGCTACAAATCTTCAAGTAAATACTCCAATGATACTGCCTAAGTCATTTTTCAAGAAAAAGAGTAGAGATGATATAATACTCAAGTGGAATGAATTATACAGGAATTGTACCACTGCCTCCTTGACAAAATTATTTTTTCCTGCCATTCCTCAGAGACTGAATAATAAACACTTTTCCTGAAATTTTTAAATTACTAAATTTCTAACTGGACATGGTAATTTCAATTCATATCTGAAGAGATTTAGGTTATTTGGTACAGACTTGTGTTCATGCAGTTTCGGGAGAGTGCAAAATGTCGAACATTTGCTGTGCTATTGTTCAAAGCTCGTGGAAGGACGAAAAGAACTCCTTTCTAGTCTACACTCTGTGAATATTACATTTCCTCCACTTCTTCACGTATTTGTCCAAGATAAAATGGCTCTTTCTTCTGTAAATTTATCTCTTACGTGTCATTTGTGAATTTGTAAGTTTATTTTATTCTGTGTTGTTGTATTTGTTTTTTTTACTTACCTGTGTAAGCCTTGTGTAATACAATGTGGTGCACAAGGATTTTAAAATTTTCAATTAAAAAATGAACACATGTACCGGCGTTAGTTAAATTACAGTTCTGGAAAAATTAGTATACACTCGCGACCAATCTTCTTCCGTGTAGCCATAATTTATAGTTTCGTATGCCAAAGCTTTGAGTGCATTTTCATTAATGTCGGATATAAGCAGTACCTGTTCAAATCCGATACAGATGAAGTAATCCGATGTTCAGTAGGGTTAAATAACAAGTGCTCAACCTCAAAACTTAGACTCAAACATGAAATCACTCCATAAATGAATTAATAAAACCACTTTATGACTTTCAGTTCCGTTTATGCCCAAAAGAACCTTGATCCCACAGAGATAGGCATCCCTTGGTATTGATACTTTTCCCCCAAAGAAGCACAAAACTTTTTCGGATAATAGTTTTGTTATTTGTACGTAACTGCACGCAATCAATATTACCTTTTGCGACTGCACCAGTAATTAAACACAGGGCCTTAATGTGGAAGATTTCCAGATAATTGAGAATTTGCTTAGAGGAAGTGATTGACGGTTGACAACAGTGTGTCAAAATATGTAAAATATAGATATTATAAGTGTTGTTTAGAGTAGTTCTCGAACAACCCTAACTGGAAGCTGTTAAAATCTTCAAGAGAGAGAATATTCTCGAAGCTCGACGTAACGATATGCTCCAAATGTTATCTCCAGGAAAGTTTTCTATCGAAGGTTACATAAACATATTTAAAATTTCGAGTAATCTGGATTAAATACCATTTCGTAAAAAAGTCCTTGGTAGGAATGGTGGGTAAGTGGAGGAGGAAGATTCAGCGTAATTCCTGTCAAGGCTTACTTTCATGTTCTTTCATATTAAGACTTACTTCATTTTTTCTATGGTTAGTAGCGCTCTTTTAAGAATACTATGCTGTATGATAAGATGCTCTGGAGTGTTTGGGGGAGACACTGTCCAGATGACCAGGTCGTTATCCTAAAGAAGACATCTAACGCCATTAAATGATTTCAGTTCATTAACCAGGTTATTAATATATATATCAAAAATAGAGCAACTAGAGACTGCTTCCAGCAGAAGACCTGTTTAGAATGCTCTGTTTTTATGGCAATTGTTGCAACTAATTCTGCAAAGTTAATTGTTCAGAAGATCGTAATATCATTTAAATATGCTAGAATGAATGCCCATACCTGAGAGCTTCAAAAGAAGATTTGCCTTCTATACAAGGTTATAACCTAAAGTCAACAGACAACCAATAAAATTTGCCTTTTGCCTATAGCTCCTTAATGGACTGATTTAAAAAAGTCACTTGTTGGTTAGAGGATGTGTACCTTATACAGCCGCTATGTTCTTTCTCAAGGACCTATTTGTTTCTAGATACCAATTTAATCCTCTAAAAATTATTCTTTTCATGGTCTTGTAGAAATAAATAAATTGGTATGTAATTTGATTTAAGGCTGACGTTAATACCTTTTTTATGGATTGGAATAGCCGTGGATTTTCTGCATTCAGAAGGAAAGTTCTGAAGGTCCAGATAATATTAAAAAGAATTAAAATTATTTTCAGTTTTGTATAATGTAACATAATAGTTTTGTATAATATTTAAATAATTTGCACAATGTAGAATGAACGGCTACATTTCCGTAGAAAAACGAACCTTCACCGGATAAATAAAATTACAGGGGCAAGTCTATTTAACACTAAGGTATTTGGAGAAGTATTGTCAAGATAGTCAAAAAGGCTGCAGACTTGGCGACAATTTGACGACATTTTGATCCTTTTTTTCTGTATAACTGTAATTCATCTTTATATGTAACTGTAACCGTATCCGACCCTTATAAGTAACTTTAATCGTATATGCCTTCCAGTAATTTCGATAAATGAAAGGTACTGGCAATTTCTCAGTGGCAGGGGGGAATTATACAAGACCGGAGAGAGCATCATTTCTCACTTTTTAGTTCAGAGTGGGCTTCGGACTATTTAGAGGTGTCCGTGAGAGCTTCGCCTTTTAGTTCACTTTTGCACTGCGCTGCGTTTAACGTTTTTAGTAGTTTGAAGCGATAATTACTGACTGTGCTTTACCATGCTAAGAACAGCTGTACGATCACTTTTGTCGGAAGTTCCAGAACTGTAAAGTGTTTCTTTTGTTTGAAAAAATAAATTTTATCAGGCTGCTGTTGGTTCTGTGTGGCTTCAATCCACTAAGAATACGTACGCACGTGTCATGTCGCGAATTCTGTGTCGCAAAATTAAAGTGTGTTTAGTCATTTAAGTAATTAATGAATTGAGTATTTTCTTTGTATTTGACTTTTAAATCTGGAATTTTGAAGAGCATACTGAATATATTTGTAAAGAACGTATTTAAAATCTAACGAAGAAAGGGAGTGTCTTTTAACGTAAGTAACATCTGTGAAAATAGCTTTTAAGATGACAGTTGCAACTGAGAGCACTATAGAGTTGTTTCCATGTCTTTTGTTACGAAGCAGTAAAATCGACATAGTGATTGGCTCCGCTCAATTCACTTGCACTACCGCTTTGTGAATGTTGTCACGCTTTTAACTTCGGAAGAAAGGAGCGGGTGTAAATTGGATCTTGAAAGGGCAGTTTCTTATTGTTTCTCCTTAGATTTTTCCGCTTGTTAGCAACGCGGGTCGAATTTTTAGTCTAAAATTTTCGCAGGTGTTGGATGAGTCATTTTACAGCTGGGCAAAAGTCAACTGTAGACAAAGACTCTATTTTGATTCGTTTGAGGGGTTTAATATTGTTCGGTTAAATTATAGTGAAAGTCTCAGGTTGGCGAGAATTTAATTTTATGTGTTAAGTTTTGACAGTAATGTTTTATGGAAGGAGAAACCGAGTTTCCCTCGGTGTTTGCACGAGTTCAGAAGTCAGCTGAGTTGAGTTTTTTTGAGTACGGTACAACTAGAGAGAAAGAGAATTAGCAGAGAGAGCTCTTGCTCTGCGGCGGAGCTTCACTCTTGCGGGTGGCTCGCGCTTGCGATGCTGCGGCGGCCTCGCCGGTATTTATGAGAGACCGATTCAAGTTTTGAAGATGTGATGAATTGAGAATTTTCCTGAAATTGATGCGAGATGTAGAACTTAGAGCGATCTCGTCCGAGTTCGAAGTGGTTTTTCTTGCAAAATGGATGTTTTCTGCTGTCTCGTTGTTGAAAATCGTGTGCAGAGCGTTCCGGTAGTGAGAAGAAAAAAAATTCAACTTTGTGTCGGCGCTCGTACAGTTCCCGTTGTCGTAGATAGCTTTTTTCTTTCACCTACTTCCATATCTCAGAATTTTTGATTTCCGGGCGTCTTCATTAATGATTCTACAAGATGTCATTTTCTTGAATTTTATTCTGGAGCCGATTACTTAAAGGATGAATTCATTTATGGTTCTACAAGATGTCATTTTTCTCGAACTTTATTCTGAAGCTGATTACTTATAGGACGAATTCAATGGGGGTATTCTTCTGCCGATGTCGCCTACAGCTTCTTATGATGATGGATTCCGGTAGTTCAACTGAGAGTTAACTTATATTTTCTTTGGTACCTTTATAGTAATTTTCTAGTGAGAGTAATTTAATTTAATCTTGCGTAACTGGTAGTAAAAGAATTCCTTTTTGATAATAGATAAAATTGGGTGTCTTAGGAGAATTTAATATTATTGTCTATAAAATATGAAATTTATGTTAATTCTAATTTCTATATTAGTTTAAGTTAGATCCAGTTTGAATAATTCATTTAATGTTCTAGTTATTCCAAGTAATCGTTATGCAAAATTTTATCTTGATAAATGACTCTTGAAGGAAATTTAACGTAGAAATTAATTGCTATTGTATGTAAGGTTAGTCTGGCCAGCTCTGCTATAAATATATCCAAGATATTAATAAATGAGTTTAACCTTATGTTACTACTTGCATTCTTTTGTGTGTGTGTGCTTGTTGTGTGCGCGTGTTACGTAGTTGGTTAGTTCAGTCACTTCATTTGTTTAAGGCTTTTAAGAAACATGGAGATTTTAGCGAGGTTATAGAAAAATTGTTTAAGCATTTCAGGGTACTCACAACGCGCCCTATTATTTTTAGCAAATATGTACCAACCACATTTTATTGAATATTTGAATGTTTGTTTTAGGTGCCAGGAAAGTTAAAACTATTGCTTGATTTTTCTTAGTGTAACTGATTGATTGTTTTTTTTAATATTTCTTCCCTGGTGAAGTGTTTAATGAATCTGAACTTGTGCTCTTGAGTGAATATGTAAACTGAGTGAAATTTTAGAAATGCTTTCGTTGAGAAATAGTATTCAGTTCTACCGAGTACCAGAGAAGAATTATTCCTTCTTTTGTTTTCAGGTTAAGATTTATTAATACAAATTTGCTTTGCTTTGTGTGAGTTAACTGATTGTAAGAAAAGTTATATTTAATATTATTTGAGATAGTCCAGTCACCCAGTTCCGCCTTTAAGCTTAGAAGAATTTTAGTAGTAAGTATTTTATTTTAGTTTGGCTGGCACCAGAGTAGGTCAGAGTTATAAAAGTTTTAAAAGTTAGTTAAAAAGTGAAACGAGTAAAATTTCAGCTTCGTAACGAAGTTAAAACCAGTAATGTTTCAGCTTCGCAACATACGCAGTAATATTAATGGAATATGGCAACAATAAAAAATATTATAAGTAATTCTGTGTTAACAATTAATGTATTAACTGTTTTCTGAAAAGCACATAAATTATTGTTGGTTTTGAAATTTTGCTCCTAAATCAAACATAAATATGTAAAGTATTTCCAAAAGAATTATGTATTCAAGTATGGTATAAGTTTATAGTCTCATTTCTGCATATATAGATTCTAAATGTAAAGAGAAATAGTGTTAAGCATTCGTATCGCAGTGGCCAATACAATGTACGATAAATATAAATGAATCCTAGTAAACTATAAAATTAGTTATAACGAAATGAAAAATAGAACAATCATTAAAAATATGAGAAAATCAATGCGCAAATAAATGCATTTATTTACAGATTTTCGAAAGGTCCATGAGGCATAATATACATCAGTGCTGCATATATTTAATAAAAATGCAATAAATTATATTTTTAAGTATCACATACAATGCCCTTGATTTATGTAGCATGTTCTGCATGATTTTATTTTCTTCTCCATGATAAGACGGTTAAAGCTTTAATTTGAAATTGTAATGACTATGTATTCTGTTTTTCAACAAAAGATTTTTAAGAATAACTATATCACCTTGTAGAGTCATTAGGTTATTTCGAAAGCAGGACAGATGAAAAATGAGCAATATCCTTGCCGGGACTCAAATCACAGACCTATCGAATACGCGCCGCGCGTGCTGACTACTACATCACGAAGGCATGCTAAGAAGGCGGGAGAAATACCTTATATACCTCATTTTTTAACAGTGGCTGGCGATTAGAGGCCTCAATCGCCAAATTCTGGCGATGGAGAATCATCATCCACCATATTTTTTAGTTCGTAGAGTCATTAGGTTATTTCGAAAGCAGGGGAGGGACTCGAACCACAGACCTCTCGAATACGCGCCGAGCGTACTGACTACTGCACTACTAAGGCATGCAAAGAAAGCTGAAGAAATACCTTATAACCTAAGTTCATAAACTATTGTAATCATTAGATGGTTAAAAATGCTTTTTACCTCAGATAATATTGAAATATTATATTCAGTTTGCTTGAAAACAGAAAATATGCAAAATCTTTTAAATTCGCCGAACAATGATCACAAAGCTGGGTCCCACTGACTTCAAACAACAATATCTCCAGAATCTATGCCATTATTAACAACACAGACTATCAGTGAGTGGTTCGATTGCTGCTTCTGTTAAAGTACACATAAAATGGACAGCAGACAAATGTCTGGATTTGAGCACAAGGCCTCGTGTCGTAAGGAGAGTTTATATTCTCCAGTGGAACATTGAGTGTCCCGACATAGGTAGTCCTCTATGTGCAATATTGCATCAAATTAAGGATAATCTGAAGCAGGGATAAATGCGGATGTCCTCTTCACAGACAATGGCTCTAGTTTCGCATGTTCTGCATAAACACAAGGTCTCGCACGGCTTTGATGGATATTGTAAACATGCTGAAACGCCTCATATTTACTCGAAAATTGAACAATGGGAAATAGGAAAAGAGCTATTCAAATTGCATTAAAATTCAAACATAGAGTTGGTACTGTTTTAAAAGCTATTAATTTGCTATTTAATTTCATTTCTTGCGAAAGCTAACTAAGACATAATTCTGCTAATTCACTTACTTCAAATGAAATGTAATTTTGAGGAAACGGGAAATGTGTGCAGGAAGCAAAGAAGACACACAATCTCAAAACTAATTACATTTGTGATTTCTGATATTTCTTTCTGATTGTCAGTTTCATTTTCTAAATTACTGAATTTTTACAGCAGTTTAAATTGCTACAAGTGGAAAATCAATTTGGAAAATAATTTTTAATTGTAAGTATCTGAAATCTGAAATTGCGCGTAGAAATTCAGCAATCAATTTCAAATTATTGTAGTTTCAAAATTATAAATTCGAAGTTTTATATACATGTAAATTCAGCGGAATTTCGCAGACTGAGTTGTAAAACTATCTACTCTATTTTACAATGAGTACTGTTATATTTACAATCACAAAGATTCCTGACTGTATGTTATGAAGATCATATGGCTATAGAAAAGATATGTTTTATATTTTTTACAAAATAGGGGAATTCTAATACAGGAACAGAAAAAAAAGTTGCAACATACCTCAAATATCGAAAAAGAAGCAGAAAATATAAAATAAATTTTAAATAACTTCAGAGACAAGTTAAAATCTCCTTAAATTGAACTTCGAATTTTTAATCTCTTAAAAAAAAGACAAACTTTTATATTTTAAAAAGCGCATTTTTTATCAAATATATACATTAAATGTGTGCGCGTGTCGTCTTGAAAGTATACATTGTGTATTTGCTAAATAGACATTTATTACAGAATGAACTATGTATGAAATAACTATACACGAAGCTTCTCTAGTTTGTAAAAGGAATAGATTCTATAGATTGTAAAGCTGATTCGGATAGATTATTCTAAGATGTCAGGAGTAATTTCTACCTTCTCTAGTTACATTTTAGAAATATTAGGATTCATTTGAAAGCAGGAGTTATGAAAAATGAGCAATGCCCTCGCCGGGGTTTGAACCACAAACCTCTCGAATACGTGCCGAGCATGCTGACCACTACACCACGAAGGCATGCTAAGAAGGCGGGAGAAATGCCTTGTATACTCCCCCTTTTGAAGGGCAAGGAAGACTTTTAATAGGGATTAGGGGATCCATTCACCAAATCCTGGTGGTGGAGAATCAGCATCCACCACATTTGTTAGTTCGGGCGCCAAAAGTAAGACCCACTTGTCCGTCTTCTTCTGTGAGGTTTCTACACGTATTTCAGCTGTCACATCAGAAGACAGACAAATAGGTCTTACAACCTTATCCATAAGGGATACCTTAATGTAGGGTTTTTTATGAGAAACTAGCTCATTTTCATGTTACATTTTAGGAAAGCGATGAGATGGAACCATACAGCCAGTCTCTTTGCCTGGGATCGAACTCGAGTTGAATTTCCAGTATTCTACGGGCTTTAATCATTCGGCCACTAATATATCCAACAAGCTATAAAGATAACGTAAGAACTAATATTTTGATCTCGTCCTCTAATCATCGCTTAAGCATCAGAATTATTTTTGGTTGAGCTCGGCATCTGAACACAATTTTAGTAATCCATAGAAAAGTTGTTATGAGATCACCTTATTCAAAGTATACTTATAAGTATAGAGAAGGTTTCTTTTCTCCGTTAAGTAATTTTGAGAAAAAAAAATTTACATTTTATAGGTATGGAATTCTTACAAACATTTAGCCATTATGTGGATATTTCTTTCCTAAAAGAGCGTGACGAGACAAAAATAATTAGCAAATCGATGCCCTTTTTAATATTTGTGCCATTTTATGAGTAATGTGTCGTTACATTCTTTTTGATATTGATTTTCTTAGATCTGGACTTTTAATTATCTGAAAGAAAATCAAATTTCAACTTATGCGAAAATCCATTTTGGATGTCATCACTTTTCCATCATGACTAAGAATGTAAGCTTCTTAAACGAAAAAATAAATAAAGAAAATAAGTAATCATCTTAAGACTGAATTTTATTAAAGAAACTACAAATCCAGTCATAGTTTCCCAGTTTCACACTTTTATAATTCTCTTAACTGAAAAAGGCCCAAAGCATTTCTTAATACGGTCCGAAACAGATAGAAAATTTGATGATTTTATGTCATCTTCATAAATCCCAGTTTAACAGGATATTCTTTCCTTCAATAACAAAGGCTTTGTTAGATTTTCTATTTATTGATGTGTTTACTTAAGATTATCGATGTCTAATTCCTACCCATTATGTGTTTTTTACACTTATATGCTGCATTTTCTAATATTAAATAATCAAGACTTTGCATGGTACATATGTTTTTAGAGTTATAGAGAATCGGCGGCATCTAAACACATCATATCTGGATTTACTACAAGCCATGCAGTTCTTCATCGAAATAAGTATACATTGAAACCCGAATTTTGAATTTTGAATGTTTTTTTGATTATGTCGTATTTCGTGAAAATTTAAAGAACGTTCCAATAACAAACTCAGAGATTTAAAAGCAATGTGTTTCAACTCGAGAAATCGTAAAAAATTTAAGTTTCAAATTTAATTAGAGAACTCAGCGATTCGAAAGAAATGAGCTGTCCCTGCCAGAAATAAAATATTTTTATATTCCATGGACTAGCATGACGTCATGCGAGAGAGCGTAAACTGTCTTATATTTCTTTAAAATTTAATCCGTCGTTTACTGATGAAAAAAGTAACCGATTTATAAGCAATGAACGTAGTTTTTCCCATATATTTATAAATAATGGCTTTTCAAATGAAAAGGTAAGAAACAACATTACAAGTATAACTGAAGTTTTTATTCACTACAACCCCATTTCTTCACGAGCCGAACAACTCCCTGTTCCCAGAATTCCTGTGGCTGTGAGAGAAGCCAAACTTCCACTGCGTCCTTCAATTAGCCATCCGACTTGAAGAGCTTCTATTTAAGATGTCTTTTACTGTAGCTTGGCCGTTACACTTTGTGTGATCTTTGAGATGTGTGAAAACGCTCTTGATGGACTTGCGTATATTGCCGAGTGTCTCAGAGTATACGTCACTATTAATGTTTTTTTCCGTGCTCGAGGAATTTGAAAAGTATCGGACCTCGGATATCGAGAAAACATTACCTTCTTTGCTAAGGACATAGATGATTTGAATTTTTTATGGAGAGGTGATGACGCGTGCTTCCACTGCATGTTTTGTCTTTGGCTCGAAAAGATGGCACCAGCTCTCGTCACTGGCAACGATCCGCTCTAGATAGCGGTGTCTTCGTGATACTAGAAGAGCTATTGCAGTGCTAGCACAATAAGGAATTCCTATAACGCTTCCCTGAGCTTTTTCGGAACCCACTGCGCGCAAACCTTCTGCTAACCGAAAGTGTCCTGCACAATTGTCCACACTGATCCAATGCTAGCTCCTTCCATTACTGCCAATATTCACATTGTTATACGCCGATCATTTCTCACCATGTTTTTCACCTTATTTATATGTTCGACAGTGATTATCTTGTTTGTCTAGCCTCGCCTCGGGTCATCATTCAAACACTCTCTGCCTTCACGAAAACGAGCACTCCACTTTGTCACTGACTTGACACACAGTCTCCACCGTATACGGCTTATCATCCGGCGATGAATATCGGCTAGTTCAACCTCTCCCACAGTTAGAAATCTGATAACACAGTCGTCGAATTTTGAAATGGAACGCCATAATCTCCTCACACTTAGTGCCGCATGAATTGGACGGAACACGCAAATGCCTGCTTCTTTCCTGCGTCATGTGCGGGCGCTTCGCGCATTCTCACAATATATATATATATATATATTGTTAGCTGGACCTATGAAAATACATGAGTTTGATTCGTTGAATTTATTACACACTTTTATATTTTTATAATTAACGAATTTAGGTGGCTGGTGGAACAAGCATCTAGTGTTCAGCTAAACAGAACAGTCGCTTCTTTATTAAATTAATTTTTTAAATTCTCCATAGATATTGTTTTTTTATCTAGAACAGAAAAAACTCATTCATTTTCATTAAATAGTCTTCGCTAAATGCAACAGAAGAGTACATGGACAGACGTAAGTGGTAAAGAATCTATAAACTGACGAGGGAAAGTGTCGAAACGTAAGTAAATATGAAGTAATGTATTTCAATGAATAAAGAGAATCTTTTCTCGCGAAAACAGTTGTATTTGAAGAATTTACAAATTGCAGCTGAAGAAGAACTGCTTGTCCTCCAAACTACAGTACTAAGCGTTTATTTACTTTGCATGAATCACTATTGCTGCTTGTTGCTTTCTTTAGCCTTTAAATCCAGTCCGACTCATTTTTTCCAACCGGGGAACTTATTTAAAACCATTTAGAGTGTTTGGGCGTAATTGTCGATCTTTTAGATATAGCATTACTGAAAACGTTGCCCGAGGTACATTACAGGTGATACGCCGATACTGCACCCTCTAGAAGTAGAGAAATAATTCTTCAACAACCAAATTTTGCGAAGAAACATTGGTTTCTAGCTAGTAGTCAGCATTGGCTAAGTTCTGTATTTAATTATATGCGTAGAATTTGTATAACAGTAAATGCAGAAGCGTCTAAGCGTCTTTCTACCAAACAAAGTCAGAGAAAAGCTTACAAATAAAAAAATCAAGCACTTTGTACGTTTCAAATGAAAAATGTATAATGGCGCTTTTATAAATAAATGAATTTATAATTTATGTCACAATCCAGCTCCCAAACAAGAGGATTTATTATTTCTTCTTGAAGAAGGTCCAGACATTGAGCTCGTTATTCGTAAAATAATGCAATTACTGTCTGGGTGAGTTTAAATATTTGGTTATATCAATAATGAGATTATTTTACCTGCTTAAACATTAGGATTTACACCTATGAGAGATTATTTAATAAGAAAACTGCAAATCTGAATCAGTTGGTAGATACAGTATTATGAAATATTTAATGAGAAACGAACTAAAAAATTACATATCAATGCTTAAGTGAAAATTAAACAAAATTTTATATTATCCATTAAAATATGTGCAAGACTATAAGAAAAGACTTGAAGAGTGTTTTTAATAAATTAAAATAAAGTTTGTAGTCTGAATATTTCTGAAATGCTCTGGAGATTGAAAGTTATATGCAATTTATTTGCATGAAGATGCTAGAGTATAATTCTAAAAAATACAGCAAATAAATAAATCAACTATCTTTAGATTAAAAAAATGAGGAAAATTCTAAAAAACAGGGAAAAATAAAAACTCGGAAATTTAGTATTCAACAAAATTTACAGTTACGTGTTTTCGAAAAAATGAAGAGTGAAGCTTATTTCTGAAATGCTAAATGTAAAATTTTATTTAATTTTCAATTAAGCGTTGATTTGCAACTTTTTTGTTTGTTTCTCATTAAATATTTCATATTATTCTATCTAGCAACTGATTCGGAGTTCCAATTTTATTATTAAATAATCTCTCATAGTTGAAAATCCTAATGCTGAAGCAGGGAAAATAATCTCATTATTGATATAGTCAGATGATTAAACCCAGCTTGTAATCAGAACATTCTGCTCAAAAGCTTTCTAATTATAAATATGCTTTAAAGGAAATAAATTCATTCTTTTATTATTTAAAATATAAAATGAAATTTTAATTCTAGTAAAAATATATGTTTTAGTTTTAGTAAAATTCACATTCAATGCAATGAAATTTCTAGGATTTCTGAAAAATTTATTTAACTTAAAACGCCATTAAAAGTAAAGCCCAATTCCAGATTATTTGCAGATGTTTAAATATACAGAATCCAATTTGGGAGAGTTTGTTTTATTTTAATTATCACAAAGCATTTGATCTTATCAAAGTTGTCTGATTAAGGCGAAGGTGATTTCGTGGACAACGTACTGCGGGGAACTGGCTCGTATAGACGTTACAGGTGGGAAAACCAATGCTATCCATGCATACCACGCTGATCAAATGGGATTCGAGCTCCGAGACGAGTTACCAGGATTTAGCAACTTTACTGCTCGGCCACTGGCGGCCACGAATTGGCAGAGACGAAATATGTGCTGTGGATCAGTCGCTCATTATGGCGAAATGCAAATCTGGCTGAAAGCGTTGAAGCATTTAACACAAAATGCATAAAGAATACGGCATTTCTATTTACATGTCTTCATACTGTAGCATGTCTATCTACAATTAGAAGGTTCATGGCTCAAATTCCGGCGAGCTTATAATCGACTGAATGTGAACCTCTTGGAGGCCGGGAGGAAAACCAGAGAGAGTGAGAGAGTATCAGTTCTATGTTTTCAGTTCACTCTTCATTTCGAAGCATTGAGGGATCTCAGTGTGAGCTTCGCTCTTTATGAAGACCTTTGGATTGTGTTCTGTATAACATTATTAATAAATTGATGTGGTAAGTGACTGTGCTGTTATGCTAAGAAGAGCTGCACGAGTACTTTTCTGGAAAATTTCAGATCTCTAAAGCGTTTCTTTTGGTAAAAATAAATTTTATCAGGCTATAATCAATTCTGCTCGCATTCAGTCTGTTACGAACTCGTACGCAAGCAACGATATATATATATAGCCTAGAAAGCGAGCTTGATTTTATGAAGAAAAGAAACTTAGTCGTTAGGGCTAGAAATATAGCTCATCGTTGTCGTAATGTTAGGTAAGAGAATCCGCTGTTTAGTGACCTATTTGAAACTGAAGAACTAGAGACAGCTTTTAAACAAATTAACTCTAGGCGGTCCTCTGGCCCTGATTGATCACACGAACTGATGATTACACGTATTGGTTTCTGATGTACACAATAATTGCTTTACATATTTAATCAATCTTGAAATAATGGTAGATTATCAGGGGATTGTAAAATATCGACTGTAGTTTCTATTAGGAAAGTCGATAAACCCGCTGGTACTTCGGACAGCTACAGGCCTGTTGTCTTGACAAACTTTGCCTGCAAACAATTTTGAGAAACTTATATTAAATCGCCTCAAGTATCGCTGGCAACTAATAATTTTCTACGGATGTAACAGTCTGGTTTTGGAAAAGGACATAGTATTCAAGACCAGATAGTATATTTTTTTCAAAATGCGAGAGATGTTCATAATAAAAATCCGACTACTCATACACTCGTGGCTTTTCTAGATTTGAACAAAGCTTTTAACAGAGTATGGTATACTAAATTAATCAATAAATTGTATGAAAATTTTGCTATCTATGGGAAAGCTCTTTTATGTTTCAACGATTTTCTTAGGAATCGAGTTTTTTAAATTAAATATAATGGTTGATACTGATCAAAACAAAGGATCCCTTTGGGCTCTATAGAGTCCCATCCTCTTTGCATTTTACATCTCCGAAATAGAATCTATTAATACTCATGATTGCGAAAATTGGTTTACTTGCTGATGACATTGTACTGGTCCAGACATTGACAAACTTGAATCCGGTATAAAAATTTAATTTGGGAAATTCAGTACTTTGCTGAGGCTCACAAGCTTAGTTTTAATCCTCTTAAATCTATAACTGGGTTCTTTACTACCAGCAGATAGCTATATAGTTGCAATCCAACATTTTTCTTAAACGGTCACCTCTTAAGCGTGAAAGGAATCCCAATTATCTTGGTTTTGTCCTTGACTCGGAAATCATGTGCCATAAGAGCATCGATCTACTGTTATCTAGGGCTAGAAAGAGGCAGAATATCTTGAAATTTATTTCTGGCTGCTACGGGGGCACGGACGCCAAAGTTCTAAGGACAACCTATGTCTGCCTTAAAAACTCGATTCTTGAATATGTTTTTCAAATCTATCATTCGCCTTGTAAGCGACCGTTCAAAACCTGGAAAGGGTATAGTTCAATGCAGCTCGCTTTATTACAGGATTTCGCAACTATACGCCAGCTGAAATCATCATCTAAGAGGCTGATTTGCAACTCTTGCGGATGAGAAGTATCTCTAATCTTATTAAATACTTTGGCAAATTCTAAAGGTTTCGTGACTAGTATGGTACTGCAATCGTTTTGAATAGTTGGCAAAATAATCCACGTTTAAAAAGGAATAGCCCCTCAGTCATGCTATGAAAATATATTACAGACTTCTGTGAATATTTCTTTAAAACCTATCGCTTCATCTATGGACTCATTGTCCGGTATGTTTCTTCATACACAGCTATTGACTAATAAATCCTCTCAACATCATAAAGACTTAAAGCAGGCTGCTTTGGAGGTGATCAATAGGATACCTGCTGAGGCAGTTCTGATGTATACAGATGGCAGTAAGAATGAACATAGGCACACTTGTAGAGGGGCTTTTGTTAAATTAGGAGTGGAAGAAATGTCTCCCAGGTGCAGAATTACCTATTTCTGTTCCGTTTTCAGCTATGAATTGATTGCTGTTGATATAGCTTTGAAGTGTGTTCTAGAGCGACGTGTAAGCGGGAAAATCTGGATCCTTATGGTCAGCCGAAGTATAATCCAAAAACTAGATAACTGGAGAAATATTAGAGACGTAAGAGGAATTAAAGTTGTTGAAATACTCAAGAACTTGTCCCATTCTTCTATCTTCCATCTACAATGGATACCATTTCATGTAAATCCAAAATATAATGATATAACTGATAGACTAACAAGGAAGGGTACTTCCATACATCAGGTTTATGCTGAATCTTTGACCTACTTTGAACTATACTCGAGAATAAAGGCTTTAACTAACTATTCTTGGAGACAGCTTACCGACACACTCATGGTATCGTAGTACGGGTTCTGGTACTGCTATTAGTACATTTTCTACATTGCTTTGATTCTTGCCTACAGGATATTAACAGCTGATGGTTTAATTGTTATGTTTTTCTAGATCCTCGGATTCGAGTATACTATTTATTTTGAAAAATTGAGGCAGTTGAAATATCTTCCTTGTACCTTAAGATTGAATTCTAAGTGAGATTTGAAGACTGTAAGCAGAAAAAAATATTTTAAAGGGGCGTAAACTTTGAGCACTATGTTTAAAAGAGAATTAGTTACTTTTTCAGTATGTGTAGGTACCAAATTATTGATAAAATAAATTGTAAATTTTTCTGTTTCCACTAAACTGCGATATGTATTTTAATTAAAATGGATATCTCATGAAACTTTTGACAGAAAATCTCAAAATAAGTTTAGTTTCCCATCCATTCAATTTAGATTGGGTGATTATTTGAATAGCAAAAAGAAAAAGAAAGGTAAACTATTTCATGGCATGAATCGAGAACAATTACGCAGACTTTTCACAATACAGTAAGTCATTATATCATTTGAAATTTTAGGTCTATGAACTCAACATATAATTTACTTTTAACATTGCGTGGGGAGATCATCAGGCAACTAACCCATGTATGGAGAAAAGCACTAA
This sequence comes from Stegodyphus mimosarum, assembly GCA_000611955.2. Taxonomy (NCBI): domain Eukaryota; kingdom Metazoa; phylum Arthropoda; class Arachnida; order Araneae; family Eresidae; genus Stegodyphus; species Stegodyphus mimosarum. The sequence continues at coordinate 15,711 of KK119346.1, read as the reverse complement.
ACATATACATGTGTAATGTAATCTCCAGTTAAGTAGAGATGCTTAAGAAAATTTTAAAATTCTATTTATCCGGTGGTAAAACATAAGGGTTACACAATTGTTCGCTTTTTAAGATAACATTCATTATGGTGACAGCCAGGTACTTTTACTAGATACAATTTTGGAAGAACCAGCTGGTATTCGAAATATGAAAAGCACATACCATTGAAAATTTAAAACGGAAATAGCCATATCTGCCAGAATTTTGTTATTTTCAAATACTTCAAACTTTTACATAATTTACATTGATTATTCTGAAGGAATAAATTTATATATACAATCTTAGACAAAAAAAAAGACGCACCATGAAGGAGTTATCCGAATGGGACGAAAATCGCTAGAAGTGATGTACATTTACAGAAAAACAAATGATTACAGTTTGAGAAAAATTAAATGATTTATTGAAGTGATAGAGCTTCATAAAGTGGAAAAGTCAGTAACGCGTTTGTCCACATCTGGCCCTTATGCAAGCAGTTATTCGGCTTGACATCGATTGATAGAGGTTGGGGATGTCCTACTGAGGGATATCGCGCCAAATTCTGTCCAACTGGAGCGTTAGATAGTCAACATCCCGAGCTGGTTGGACGGCCCATCTCATAGTGCTCCAAATGTGCTCAATAGGAGAGAGATCGGGCGACTTAATGGCCAAGATAATGTTCGAAAAGCACTAAGGAAAGCAGTAGAAATATGTGCAGTGTGGGGGAGGGCATTATTTTGCTGAAATATAAGCCCAGGGGGGCGTGACATGAACAACAACACAACGGGCCTTACAACTTCGTCGATGTACTGCTGCACTGTAAGGTTGCGACGGATGACAACCAAAGGGATCCTACTATGAAATAAAATGGTACATCAGACTATCAGTCAGGTTGGTATCACACCGCTGCCTGGGGCGTCTCCAGACTCGCCTTCCCTGGTCTTCGGGGCTCAGTTCAAAGCGAGATTCATCACTGAAGACTATTCTACTCCTGTCAGTGATATTCCAGTGCGAATGAGCCCGACACCACTGCAAACGTGTTTGACGTTGTACAGAGGTCAATGGTAGTCGGCGCAAGGGGCGTCGTGGCCTCAGCCCCCTTTCTGTGAACCGTCTATGAATGGTCCTTACGGTCATTGGAGCACTAGCTGGACGTACAATCGATGATAATAATGCATCTGGGGCTGTGAGTGCCGCTCTGACGATTTCTCAGTCTTCACGTTCTGTCGTTTCTCTAGGCCTAGCGCTTCCTCCTTGACGCTGTGTGCGGCCATGGTTCACCCATTCCTGCCAGCATCGTCTAATAGTGACAAAGCTCCTGCTCAAATATCGAGCTATTCGCCGATAAGACCAAACGGCTTCTTTGATCCCAACTACACGACATCTCTCAAATTCTGACATCTACGCATATTGTTCGCGTACCTGTATGAGAGGCATAGTTACTGTCTGCCAGAGTAGACGAAATGAAATTCGTGAAGAATTTATGACCTTGAATCGTAATTTCTCCTCTTAAATATCCTGCTAATTGCTCAGATCAGATGCGCTGTAGCGACAACCGTTCATTCATTGGCAGCCAAAATGTAAAATTCTGCATTTTCCGTCGAAACCTGTATGCATATCAATTTGTGTTCAATTTGCTTTATATCTTCTCGGTGCGTCGTTTTTTTTTTTGTCTAAGAGTGTATAGGAGTCAAATGAAAAAATTCAATGCGATACCGCTGGGAGCGAAAATTACTAAATATTCTTTATTCGAGGAACTATTTATTCCATTTGTAAAAGGATGAAATATTTCTCAAAGAATTAAATGTGTTACATAAATTTATCATATATTGCACAAAAGACCGGATAGAAGACGTCCACGGAATTAACTGGGCTTAAACAGGCATTTCCGTATTGTGTATTATTGCACACTTCATGTAAATGTCTGGGTGGAATGAGAGCAATGTGAGCAAAGCATCTGAAAAAAAGAAGAAATGAAAAATGAAAGTTGTATTTCATTATTTTCTTTCAAGGGATTTAGGAGAGCGGATTCGACGTGCCCTTGTCCTCACCCAGATTCAGATCGTCGCTGCCATCTGTCTTTTTAAGACAATAAAGTGTACTGCCTGACAGTTCCTGCTTTGCCCGATATTTTTCGTTTTCTAAGCACTGTTTCACGGTAACGTCTCTCTCTCTCTTCTGGCGAGTCACGGTATATCGAACCCCCAAAGATCGCCATCCACTCTAGAAGAAATGTCTGTAACCTAGATCAAACACTCTACCAAGGGACTACCAAGTTTGATAAACCCTTGGCAGGCCATAGATTTCACTCTTATGACCTACCATGACTCAAAAAATTAAATAAGCTCTTATCTCGTTAGTAAAAATTAAGAAATTATTAAACATCGCATTCAAACTCATTAGGTATATGTAAGAGTTTGAAAAAAATATCTGCTTTAATTAAAATTCCTGCCTGTATCACTTAATATGTAACCTTTTAGAGAATCAAATGTAGACTTTATTAGAAATCTCCAGTTTAGCAGTGCAATTTATAATGCCAAGTGTAATATACCTAGCTGCTTTTTAATAAAACTATGTTTCCTTTTCTTTCCCAGTCTATAAATTTTTAAAGTGTTCCTTGTTCTTAAGGCAAAGGTTATCTTTTTATTTTTAACAAAGTTTATGTTAATGAATTTAATAAAATTTTAAAGTAAAGATGTTTGCTGGTAGTAAAGCAGACTTTTTTTTTTTACTTTTTTGTGGCTTTGACCAAATCCTCCCATTTCTTCCTAAATTTATAAAGTGTTTAAATTCCTTGCTTTTAAA
>KK119346.1:0-12507 GCA_000611955.2 Stegodyphus mimosarum | reverse complement strand
TACTCGATTCCAAATTTAACAAGTTTTAATGAAAATCTCAAAGGTAAAACAATTTTTACAAAACTTGATATTCAAAGAGCATATCACCATATTCCTGTTCATCCAGATGATAGGCATAAAACGGCGATAATTACTAACTTCGGAACATTCGAATTTGTATTTATGCCATTTGGATTATGTAATGCCGCTCAAACCTGGATGCGTTTCATACACGAAGTGCTAAGAGGTTTAGATTATTGTTTCGTATACCTCGATGACATCTTAATCGCATCGCCAGACGCTAACTCCCATAAAAAACATGTGAGGGAAGTTTTACAAAGGCTTGATGACTATGGTTTGACCATCAACGCCAGTAAATGCATGTTTGGATGCGCAGAAGTTCCATTTGTAGGTTATCTGGTAAATAAGGATGGTATCCTACCACTTCCTGAAAAAGTAGACATTATTGCTAATTTTAAACTGCCTGTCACAGTTCGCGACCTCAGAAAATTTTTGGGTATTTTAAACTTTTATCGAAAATTCCTACCCAAGGCGGCAGAAATTCAAGCTCCCTTACATGACTACCTTAAAAATTCTAAAAAAAATGATAAACGAGAAATACAGTGGACCGAGGAAGCTATAAATGCGTTTAATCAGTGTAAAAATCACTTGGTTAATGTTACTCTTTTGGCTCATCCTTCACAGGATGCTGACCTCGCCTTGACGGTTGATGCAAGCGATTTTGGAATTGGTGCCTCCTTAAATGAAATCACCAACAACGGTTTTAAACCTTTAGGATTCTTCTCTAAAAAGTTAACCCCAGCTCAAACTAAGTACAGTACTTTTGACCGCGAACTTCTAGCAGCTTATTCCGCTGTTAAATACTTCAGGCATATGATTGAGGGTCGCGTACTGATATTATACACCGACCACAAACCTTTAACATTCGCCTTTAATCAAAATTTAGATAAGGCTAGCCCACGACAGCTGCGCTATTTAGATTTCATTTCGCAATTCACCACCGATATTAGGTACATCCGCGGCATCGATAATGTACCAGCGGATGCATTTTCTCGAATATCAGAGATTGTTGCCCCCAATACTATAGATTATGAGGAATTTGCAGAAATGCAACAGGGGGATGATGAATTAAAAGCACTAATTTCTTCTCCGGACAAATCTCTTCGGCTCAAAAAGTTACGGTGCCACAATCAACTACAGAAATATACTGTGATATTTCCGCGGGTACGGTGCGTCCATATGTACCTGTTGCTAAGCGACGAAAAGTCTTTCTTTCAGTGCACAACCTCTCGCATCCTGGAGTTCGAGCTACTACTAAACACATCTCTAAAAAATTCGTCTGGAAGTCTATGCGTAAAGATATTCAGGGTTGGACTCGTACCTTCATTCCCTGTCAACGAGTCAAAATTCAATGGCCTACAAACAGTAAACTCGGTTCTTTCAAAGTTCCAGATTCTCGTTTCTACCACCTCCAGCTTGATATAGTAGGACCCCTGCCTCCTTCGCAAGGTTTTTCGTATTGCTTAACTGTCATTGATCGTTTTACCCGATGGCTGGAGGCGTATCCTATCACCGACAAGACAACGGAGACAGTAGGAGCAACATTAATCCGTGAGTGCGTACCACGATTTGGCGTTCCTGGTGTCATTACAACAGACCGGGGCCGTCAATTTGAATCACATCTCTTTCGCGAATTTCGGTACAACTCTCCGCCTACCTAGTGATTTTTTCCAAGATACGGGCTTGAACAATGCCTCCGAGTTTGTGCAGCAATTAAAACAAGCTATGCATAATCTTAAACCCGTACCTACATCTTCTCACGGAAGCAAGACAGTGTTCGTGCACCCGTAACTGTCCAAGTGTACTCACGTATTCTTGAGACAGAATGCTGTGAAAAGACCCTTAGAACCTCCCTATGACGGACCTTATGCTGTGGTTAAACTGACTGAGAAGCAGATTACTCTGCAGCGACAAGGCAAGGACATTAGTGTGTCCATTGATAGAGTTAAACCTGCTTTCCTGTTGCCGGACAAAATGGACACCGACAATCAAGCAAACATTCCTACAACCAAACTACCCGCTCTGGTCGTCGTGTGCACTTTCCGCAATGGTACGTGTCAACCTGATCGTTGGCAGTCCTCCTCCAGTTGACACTGGGATGTTGGTACTGTGGCGACTCTGGTGTTCTTCGATAACCTTACAGTCTTTGGCGAAAGACTGGCGAGTTCTTTCAACATCGCAAAAGGTGACGGTTACATATATTTTAAACTATGTAAAACTTCATTATTGTTTATTTGTGTATTTTTAATATTTACTCTATTATATTTCACGTTATTATATATCATTTACTATCGAATCTGGCAACTCCAGTTATTATTTATCCGAGCTGTGAGCTCGTGACTATGTAGTTGTAATGAAGCCGGTTATTCTAAAGATAAAAATAAATGTTGTATATATGTAACATTGATTAGTTCTAACTTCTAACATCAAAATGCACCGGTAAAAATATAAACCCTTTAAGTTAAGAACTACAAATGTATTCATGTATATATTTTTTAAGGCACATTAATGACATTACTCTTTTTATGAAATTTATCACGGCCCAACTCTTATAATTTTTAATTTCTAATTTTTGAATACCCCCAGTACCAGCTTTAAAATTTTATAGTACATAGATCATTTTAATTAGTGTCATGTTGTATATGGATTTATGTTTAGCTGGTTGAATGTTTTATGGTTGTACGTAATGTATTGCAGATTCAGAAGGTATTTATATTTATATATAATCCATAGTGATAACACATCTTTGTTTTATGGAAATGGTTTTATGTTTTATTATATGCTGTCGAACATATTGAAGTACTTGTATTCAGGATTAACAGTCTTAAAATTTTATAGATGATTCATTAAGATTAATGCCATGTATATAGGATATGCATATACATTTGAAATCATTGCTCCAAGTTTTTGGGTTGTACTTAACCTGACAAAAAAAAATTGAAACACATGCTTATACATAATGAGCACATAATGAGCAATACTTATATAAACCGAATTAGTTGTATTAATGGCTTTATATTTTATTATATGCTTTTGATGATATTGAAATACTTGGTAGTCAGTACTAACAGTCTCAAAATTTTATATATGATTAATGTTATGGATGTATCATCATACATAGCATGAATCATGTATAAAGTTCAGTTTCTTTCTCCATAGTTCAGATGTATACAGATGTATATACATCTGAACTAAATTCTCCGTGTTTTGGGGTTGTACTTACCCTCTCACAGATTTAAAACACATGTCTGTACATAATGAGCAATACTTATATTAATCTCCTTAATGAAATTAATTGTATTAATGTACATATTTAAAGGAAAATCAGAGTATTAATGTACAGGGTTACTATAATTAAAGAACCTTATTTCAAAACCGGCTACAAGCGAAACTATTGATCAGGAAATTGTGAAATTTTGTGGCGGGTTTAATGAAGGTTGACAATTTCTTTCAGCGAAAAAAAGATTAGTTTCAAATAGCGTCATCAGCCACACTTTTACAATTTTGTAAATTTTGTTACAAAAAATTATGTTTCACATGATGACCATCCTTTTCAGCTACCATCGAAATCACAAGATGGCACGTTCCACAGTTGACGTAGGAATTGTAAGCTGCAAGAAGTCCAGCACGTGGCGTGAAGTGCTGGCTTTAAAATCAGTAAAAGTTCTTGTACTGTCGCAACTTACCAGATGTTTCAAATGTCCCCCAAACCAAAATTCGCATGGATTGAGGTCTAGGGATCGGGGCGGCAACACATCCCGAAAGTGCCAGTTAATGACACGTTGTTCCGTAAATTGACGTTTAAGACATTCGTAACACGCCGTGCAATGTGTGGAGGAACTAGTGCAAAGCACTGGCGTGCTTGCAGAGATGGAACAATTTTGTCCGATAACAGTGATGCATATTGCTACCCGGTGATCGATCATGTCACTGGACCTGTGGAATTTAACTCCTCGAAGATGTATGGGTATTTCGTACATATGTAGCTGAAAGAGAAACACACCAGTCTAATATAAAAATTAGGCAAAAAGCAATTTTAGATTTGAGTTTCATTTAAAATCTGTACAAAATAAGGTTGCTTATTTTGCTTAACAATTTCAGTCTTGCTTTGAATATCTACAATACTACATTTACTACACAGAATTATAAATCTTCATTATTTAAACTTTTATTGTTTAAAATTTCCTAAAAACAGTTATTTAATAATAATTAAAAATTTTTTTCAAATCTTCAGTACCTAAAATTGAATGTCTTTAATTAATCCTTTTCTCTTATGTGTTAGAAACAGATCTGCAAATTTTTTATCATGGTGCATTATTATGTTAATTACATATATAATTAGGAGCTACTGCATTATTTTTTGGGACAGGACAACTATTAGAAATACGTTAAAAATTTTGCACTCAAATAGTATATGATCTGAAGCTATCTGCTAACTTCTTACTAGATAAAGAATTGAAAAAATAAGATGTATTCTTTAAATGACATTTAAATTAAAATAAATAGCTGTACGCAGATGTTAAAAGGAATTAAAGTCGAGATCAAATAGCTGGTGTTTATGTATGAAAAAAAAGGTGGAGTAGCTTGAAATTTCATGCTTTCTATCTAAATGAAATATGTTTAATCAAAAGATATATACAGTTTCTAACTGCTACGAACTAAACGTTTTTAAACTTTACATATAACAAGAGAGAATTCGTCTTTGTCACATTTTTGCTCATTGTAAATATCGGAAAGTAGAGCAGAAGAGTAGCGCCCTCTTGCGGTCAGTAGGAATTTCACGGAGGCCGCCGAAAAGGGAGTGGAAGGATATTTTGATATTTTCAGAGTGACAGACATTGAGTATAAGTTGGCCTTGAATTTTCTCAGTCCTGTGAGGATATCCGGTCCCTTTTTCTGTTCTTTCATATAATTTCTTCTAAGTGAGATCGCCTCGTTCATGATTTTCTCATCGCCATATTCCATTTCGGCTTATTTCACTGAGCTGGCAAAATAGCGCCTTTACGCGGTAGTCTGGTCAAGTGTCAAGTCAGTTCAAGTGTAAGTTCTTCGTTGCATACTTTGTTGCTTCTGATGATGAGAAATCTTATATGTTTGCCCTTGAAATCTTTAGTGTCTTAACTAAAATCTGCGTCAAATACAAGATTCTTGCTTTGTCTAATTTTATAAGGATTACTGGTTGAGTTAATTATTAAAACATCTGCTTTAAGTAAATATAGGCTTTGAGTATTATTTAATCCTTCTTCAGTGATTTAAGGTTTCAGGTTTCAGTGATTTAATATAAAGCGATATTTTAAAAATTCTAAATAAGGTATATTGCATACAAAATAATTCTATATAATAATAATAATAATATATTTTGTAAACGAAAATCTGTTTATATAAAGAATAGAAACATAGCAGTATAAGATGTAAAATAATGAAAGAAATAAAATAGATAGGCGCAGATTTTTCATAAATCTCCATCAATCTGGAGAGAGACAGCCGTAGATTTTCACTTTTAGAAGGAATTGTTTTCTCTGTTGAATAAGAGAAAATTTCATATTTCGCTCTCAAAATTAATATTTTATATAAAAGTAAAAAGCATGGTAAAATTTTGTGCTCGCACAATTTTAAAGCTCCTGCACTTGTTTTAGGAATATTGTGCTAATTATCTAGGTGAAAATAAAATCAGAGAATTCCAGATGATTTTTTTATTAAATTCTTTCTATCAAAATTAAGCGCCTTAATATTTTTCAGATGTTTATAGAAATACAGCAGTCATACACACACAGATGTGATCTTATTTGATTTAATATTGGTTACTTGATTTATTAAAAAAATAATAAAGTATTAAACTGTTGAGAGCGTTTTCTCCTCCCCTTCCATGTAACATTCAGTTGATCCTTACAGAAAACATAACATATTAGTACAAAACTATTACGAAATTCGTCTACATATAAATAATTTCAATGAAATTGTATATAAATTATCATATATGTTGTATAACTAACATGAAAACCATCTGAATGCGAAAGATCGCCGGAAAGTAGGGGTACAAGTATAAGTGTATTTAACATCGAGTAAATAAATGGCTGTCTCATTGAACTGCCGAGAAAACTAACTGTAACTGTATCTGGCCTTATATACCTGTAATTGTGTATGCATTCCAAACATTTCGAGAAATCAAAGCTGCTGGAAATTTCCTGGTGAACAAGGTAAACTATATAAGACTTGAGAGAGAATCAGTTTTCAGTTTTACCCTGCGTACTGAGAGATCGCTATGTGCGCATTCGCTTTTTGACGTGTATTGTATTTTTGTCAACCTTCTTAGTAGTTTGAAGTGGTAACTACTGATTGTGCTCTGTCATAATGAGAAGAATTTCACAAGTACTTTTGTGCAAAAGGTTTTAGAACTGTGAAGTGTTTTATTTTTTAGAAAATGAATATCATCAAGATCTAATCGATTCTGTGTGCATTCACTACATTACGATTCTTTACGCACCTAACAATCCACATGTTTCAACTCAGAAATATTTTATTATTTTTTATTTTTACTCAACTGTATGACTAGCAAGATTCAATACAATTAGTGTTAAATCTATGTGCCTAACTCTGGTAAGGAATGTAAGCATTAAGTCAAATGTTTTGGCATCAACGTTCAAATAAAACGCATTTTTAGTGGTTATGTAAGTATGGTTTGTAAGATTTACCTGTAAAACACAGAGCAAAATTTATTATCTTCACGTTGAAATATTTCTAAGTTTCAAATGCCAGTATCAGAAAAAATACACTGCAATATTATTATTATTCAATAAAAAGAGATATTACTGTGTAACATCTTCATTTATTGAAATGAGAAAGTAAGGAAAATATTCTGTAGTCGAATAACTAATATTTGAGACAGCATTAAAAATATAAATATATAAAAAGTAAAATGAATAATTGGCTGTACTTTATGAAAAATAGAAAATGCAATCAAAAATAATTTTATGAAATCAGACCAAACAATTAGATTAATAATTGTATTTGAACTATTATTGCAGGAGACTTTTGTTATTTCGATGTATTTCTAATTTAAACTTCAAGAATATGCTTTCATGTTAGATGGAAGCATTCGTAAAAAATCAATATATTCGCTTTCAGATTTACAGTTTTTAACAGTACGTTCACATTAATTAACTCAGCAAATAAACAGAATAACTTCACTTTTATTTAAGCACGGATGTTTCTGAAATGATAACATTAAGAAAAAATGCATCATTATCAGAAAATAGCTTTTTTAATTGTTAATATTATAGTTTTAAAACATTTTAGCAGAGACATATTAATTAAATTTTAGTAATAATGTTTTTCAAATGCAAACAGAAAAGTCATTTAAGTCTCTTTGAGAAAAAAGAAATTGTCACTTATGATGTAAAAATTTTCAAATAATGCAGAAATCTCTCAGAGAGGTTTATATGACCTCAGTCACAAATATGAAGGTATCTCACAATAATTATCCCCATGTTGTTGCCAAACGAACGACCCGCACTATACTTACCAATGCGGCTAAAAATACATAAGAGATGACAACACCTATCTAAAAATAGTACAAAATGAGATCTTGATCATGTCTTTTTATTCTCTCAAGCATATGTTATGTAGTTTTGAAAATCTGCTAGAAAAAGTAAACAACGTGACACTTAAAACACACTGGTAGAATTTAATGGTGAGAGGGTAGAATTTAATATCTTGTTCAATAGTCAAAATGTGTTTCACGTAGTGGACATATTTTGCAAGTGAGAGGACTGTAGTACTTATTCCTCGTAAAAGTTATACCGAGAAGCAGGTAGCGTCCTCTGTGTTTATGACAGAGTGGCATAGAGAAACATACTTTAGTGAGAGAGGCCAAAGTTCACAATTGTGGTGCATTTAAATAATTAATAGTAATGTAGACATTAACTAAAATAATTATATTATATATATAGTATATATTTTCGTGCTGTGTGATGATAAATAAAACAAATGTTTTATTCAGATATCATTACTCCGCACAAGAGACGGCTGTGGCAATGAACGAAAGTTACAGATATTATATGCTATTTTTGTATTTTCAATAAAATATTTCGAAAGGATAATTATAATGTAAATCATCATTGACGCTCTGGAGAAGATAGATGCTTTTGTCTAACTCTAGAACATTTGACACTTTAGAGATGGACTTAATTAACAGATGGAGTCCGTACGAGCTGAACCTTAAGGTCGTCACATTTGTCAACTTCTTTGACTGATACATATTACGAAAGGTGATATTTGTACCCTCATAAACATCTTTCCCATTGTTAATCTTGTGGGTATTTTGACTTCTCATGTGATTAAATGATCTTAGCAAACACTTTTAATCAGAAGACAAGATAATAGAAAGTTTAATGTACGAGTACTTTAGTTTACGTAATAAAAGGGATACTTAACAAGCGAAAGGTTTTACAAACGAGGGAAGAGGTTTTTATATCGTTTGCTTCATTAGATCTGAAAGAAAATATGGCTGAAGGATTTAAGTTATTAAGGTACAACTAAGGAATTATTATATTTCTTGTTTTATCACATAAAATTTCATTAAAATTTATGTCAAATGAATTCATTAGGAGAGAAATAATAATGATACAAGCTATAACTATTTTTTGTGCAATTTAAGTGGGATCAAGCTCAATTATTACTTTCGCTAAATGAAGGACTGCGAAATCGCAATAAGAACCACTCAACACAACATTTAATTTAGCTTTTTAAAATTCAACATGGCGTCATGCTTCCTTTTTCTTTTCCAAATCCTGTGCATCTCTGCCTTTTCTGCATTTTTCCGTCCGAATTTAATTAAGTGTTCGTGTAAATACTTCAAAGGAAACGAAAATCCTTACAGGAGTGGGATAAAAAATAGATCTCCGGTATCTAAGACTAGAAAATTTTCCACGCTTGTAACGGACTTTCTTACGATTTTAATGCGCCCACTTGAACATGTCTTTGTTTAAAATTAAAGAAGCTAATTAGCCCTAATTATCGCATTGGAATCACTCTGTTCGCGAAGTATTATAATTAACTGGTCGCGAGTCATTTATCATGAAATTTCTTTATAATTCTGATGTCTTTAAAACAGTTGCAGGGAAATTTTTATTCCTGTTCGCTTTGATGGTTTTAAAGGAAGACTTAAACGGATACGAAGGATTTAATTTTCTACTTAAATGGAGTTCCTTGGAAAGTTTTCGGGACGGAATGAGGCCATTTTAATGAATAGACAGTAGTACAGAGGCAAAGGTTCTGTACTTTTGTTCATTTATGTAGTAAACTTTCTTTGTGTTCGATGCCATTCTGTGAGTTTTTGATATAAATTTCCTTTTTAAAGGAAGTCATTAGCTTTGATGTAAAAATATAGTTTAAAAGTATGAGGTTATATTAATTTCCTTGAAAATACTTCATAAAGAGAAAGTGTCCATGTTTCCTTTGAAGACGCCTCGTTTTCTTAATGCATAATATCGTTGAATTAAAATAGTTTTCCTTACCATTTTATACCAGTATTTTTAAATAGTTTTCCTTAGTTATCTATTTTACCGTAATTTTGTATTTAAATTTGCATTCTATTATCAACAGTTTGTCTGAAATCGCATCATATTAAACGCGAAATTATTCTAATATTACATGTGAAAAAACTACAATTATTAATAATGAAACTAAAATTAAGGTCTTGTTATTTTCTTTCTTTCCAAAAGGATTTCAACAAGCTAGTTCACATTGATTTATTTTGTTCGAACTCTGCCTACTGAAAGGACATAGTGGTTAATAGAGAGTCACGTAAATCTAACCATGTGGTAAGGATTAGGTGTAATTCTATATCTTCAATCCTTCTAGCTCCTGTAATTTCGGTTTACCGTCTGCGATGGAGATTGGACAACGTTCTTGGTGATGTTATGACTAAATGGCTGTTGGGTTCCGTCACTGCCGATTCAAGTTTCCGAAAGAATGCGTAACAACTTAGTGGAAGGGAGGGATTCGTATGTTTTATATAGAAGCTTCATTAATGAGCTGCATTAGAGATGGTCTTCATTAATAGATGGAATGCGTACGAGCTGAACGCTCACATTTATCAACTTCTTTGACTGATACAGATTAGAAAAGATGATATTATTACCCTCATAATCATCTTTCCCATTGTCAATCTAGCCCACCAGCGGCCGAGCGGTAAAGACGCTGAAGACTGGTAGTTCGGTCCGAGGTTCGAATCCCGCGAACGGGCTTGCTGCATGGGCGTTTTCGTGGTTTTCCCCATGTGTCACGTGTATATGAGCCAGTTTCCCTTAAAAAGTCCTCCACGAAGGCTTCCCTTCCCTTAGGCAGATAGCCCTCGTGTGCTTTGCCATAATTGAATAACCTAACCTAACCCCGTTGTTAATCTTGTGGGTATTTTGACTTCTCATGTGATTATATGATCTTAGCAAATACTTTTAACCAGAAGACAAGAAAGTTCAATGTACGAGTACTTTAGTTTACATAATAAAAAGGATACTTAACAACCGAAAGAATATACAAAAGAGGGAAGAGGTTTTTATATCGTTTGCTTCATTAGATCTGAAAACAAATATGGCTGAAGGATTTCAGTTATTAGGTTACAACTAAGGAATTAATATATTTCCTGTTTTGTCATTTAAAACTTCCATTAAAAGTTTGTGTCAAGTGAATTGATTAGGAAAGAAATTATAATAATACAAGCTATAACTATTTCTTGCGCAATTTATGTTGAATCAAGCTTAATTATTACTTTTGCTATATTTCACTCACACAATTAATACTGTTTTGCTTTATCTAGTATAAATCATATGTCATTCTTAAGTTTTATATTCACGCAATTTTAAAGTTGTACTTCTTTTAGGAATATTTTTCTAATTATCATGTGTAGTACTTTAAGAATCATTTAAAACTCCATAAGCTTCCGTGTGTGGCTCATTAATTATAACTCTATTTGAGTCACATATTATAGAGGATGGTGACTAGTGTATCTACAAACGTAGATAGCAACAGAAGGATGGCGAGTGTATGTAATAATAATTTTATACGTTTGTAAAACTACAGTACACAGAGGAGCATTTAACATAGCATATAATAAGAAAAATATATGAATAAAATATATCTTAAAATTTGTCTTTTACATTTCCTCCTGCTACTTAGATGCCTCATTCGAATTGTTGCAGGAAGTCTATCATGAAGCTATTCGGCATGGTTTGGGGAATAGGATAGACTTCGCTATCGATAGCAGTCTTTATTTTATCAATCACCTGCAAGCGATGAAAAGTATGTCTTTTTCAAATAACCCAAAGAAACGTCTTCGGAATTTTCAAATCTGGCGAGCGAGATGGCCAAATCTAATCGAGAAAGAGAAATATCAGGAGCTTCAGGGATGTCTGTCGGAGCATGGCTTTGCTTTTGCTTCCTACTGCAGCACGGTCCATATTGTAGAAATCATTTGTCTTGCCCACAGTTCTGTCTTTATTATTCGGCCGCCCTAACCACCGAAATGCCTGTGATGCAGCCTGTTTCACCGGTGACAACTCTATCGGCCAACAATTCTTGTCAGACTGATTTCTTTACTCCTAGCTATCGGCAGATGTGTGTGCTATATTTGTGCACATGCTTTCTGACATATCGCAAACTCGAATGGATCGATCGATGTGCACCACCTTGTAATTCAAGGCAATTTGTACCTCATCTTAATCGTAAAATTTTATTTATATATCTAAGTTATTTAAAAATACTTAATTTCGAACTTGAGAAATAAATTGTCTGTGACAATTAATGATATTATTTCGATTATTCGATATAGTAAAGAGAAATATGTTGAATGATTTAAGATTTATACTTACACTTATATCAACAGACACCACTCGGTTTCTCTGCTAGTAAACATCAGTTCACGTAAATCATCCTGATACTTTAAAATGCAATTTGATTTTGCCTTTGGATGAAGAAACAGATGCTAAGAAAAACTGGTTTGGGGATAATAGAATTTATTTACATACTCTTCTTTAATCTCGAAGAAAGTTTTCCAATTTAAGAAATCCAAATTATACTTTTACGTACAATGAAGAAATTTAAGCTGATCTGATGATTAACCATAATTTTCTGCGTTTTAAATAAGGTGCTTGTGACTTTAAATTATGGTAAATTAAGTGCAATTTACAAATAAAAACAGATTTGCATATTTTAATGAGACAATAATACGTGAAATATAAGAATTATGCTCAGAGTTAGTTATTAAAACGCTTGAGGCATGGAGCATTATTTAATTTTTATATTTCAATAATTTAATCACAAGGGATATTTTAAAGATTTTGAATAAAGTGGATTCCGTATAAAATAAATTTATATAACATACGTATAATACTGTTACGTGCGTACGGGTTCGTTATATATTGAATGCACAAATCGTTAAAAAGTTAACAA
>KK119345.1:453989-469421 GCA_000611955.2 Stegodyphus mimosarum | reverse complement strand
ATGTTCAAGTGTCGACCCTTCCGCCTTTTTTTCGCAGAAATGTGAGAGCTCAGAAACAAGCAGGTGACTTTGCATCGAATCACTCTTTGCACAGCTGTCTGCTACTTTCTTCTTTCTTACAGAAAATTAATCTAAAATGTGAGCTATTTTGGAATAGGCACATTTCATGTGCCAAGTTGATTGTGGCCACAACAAGCGGAAATAAAAAATGAAGATTTAATCTGCCTTCGCCTCCAATTTCCTATTCGTTATGGATCAACACTTCTACGACGTTAAAATGATCAACACTTCTACGACGTTAAAATTCCTGCTGGTCATTACTTCAGACTTTTTTTTTATTTCATATATATATCATAAGATGGCTTGGAGTAAGCTGTAACGGATTGACGATGGTTCTCTGCGTTAGAATCCTAGAAAGACTTTACTGCGTATTTAGAAAAATGACACTCGAAGGAGAGACTTGAAGACAGACGTGCCCGAATTGAATATAATTTTTATTGCTGGGCACGAAGTAATTATCGCATGAACTTCGTCGCCCATGATCATGGATGTAGTACACACACCACAATTTTATACAGTGTATCACATTCTAGATAACGGCGTAGTTAGCAACACGACAAACCAAATGGAGCAAAGTAGCAGCTTGACCTCAAGAGAGCTGCAGGTAAAGTACTCAGTTATTCAGTGTGGCGGCTCTCCAACAGAAGATTTTGTCTTAGGTTAGAAAAGTTTCAGTTCTCGAAATTTTGAACTCAGGTTCCGAATTAGCTACGCTAATAGTGTTATTGAAGCCATGCAAGATGGATTGATCTAGAAATGACGCAGTCCAGAAAAGTTATTATGACTTTTATATTTTTAGAATAGAAAGGAAGAATTATGGAATATTGCTAATTTGTAATTTTGATTTGCATGTTTTTATCGTGTATAAAAATACGATATAATATATATATAAGAAGAAGAATATATTATATATACCTCTTAAAGAAAATTACGCAGAAATTCCACGTAATACAGTTCAAAGAATATATGAGAGACTAAGTATTTCCAGTGTATGATAATTTGAAGAATACTGAGCATGTAGTCACTATGATGAATGGGCATCCATAATTTAATAGCCCAATATACTTAGTGGAGTTTCAGCATGTGATTCTTTAATTAATATATTCAGCATGTGATTCTTTAATTAATTTAATTCATAATTATTTTATACACTTGGTGGAGTTTCAGCATGTGATTCTCTGCTGAAAAAAATAAAGAAGCTCTTTTTTAAACGGCTCATTACTGGAGATAAGGAGCGGGTAGTATACAATAATGTTACCATGAACAGATCACAACATTGGCAGGGGATTTGATCCTAAAAAGGGAATGTTCAGTGTATGGGAGGCTATACAAAATCGTGTAACATGAATCGGTGTCCCCCAAAATCAGAAAATAAATTCAGAAAAATTACGATTCTTCGGTCACCCTATACATACATAGACAATATACACCTGATGACTTCTCTCTCTCTCTCTTTACATATATATACACATACATGAGTATACATATATATTTGGAAGTATATATAAGAACGGAATACGTATACTCTAAAAGTACTACATACTTCATCCGGAAGAATTTTAACATTTCTTTCAAGAAATGGAAAACAGAACAATTAGAATAATTTCCTTTTCCGTAATGTCATATTGCTAAATAACATAGATACTCATAGAATATTACAGAAATTAAAATTTTTTCTCCTTCTTTTTGTTCTTTTTATGAGAATGAAAAACATTTAAGAATCTCAAATCAGATATTATTTATTTTAATACAAAATCTATTTCTGTGTCATACTAACACGCGACCGTTTAAAGGGAAAACATTCAGGCTATTTACGTATGCAATGCCAGCGTGTTTAAATTAGGAGTTTAATCCTTCAGTGAATGTATGGATTATCAGCTTTATGTAATCATTTTCAGCTGAATCGCTTCCGTTACGAATGGATGAGTTTTCTCAAAATTATTAATTTGCGACTATACATCATGCTCTCTATAACTTTACTGATTTTGACAAGTACGTACGAAACAAATTTCCTCTGGTAATATAATTTTAGAAAAGACGGTTGTGCATTTTAATTTCAACTTCTATGAAAGGACGTTTTTGGATTTATTTCTAATTTTATACTTTTATATATGATGGAAATTATTTACATATTTGATTTTAATGGAAACTATGACCGGAAATAATTACTGACGAAATGCTTTCTCACATATTTCTGCAAGGGTTTCTAGAAACGTTTAGTAAGTTTACTTCCCAATCTCTATTGGGTTTTGGTGTAATTCCTCTCAGTTACATAACAGTTCACTATTGGCGCTATAAGCGCGTTTAGGCAACTACATGCCTTTCTTCTTTTAATACATTTTACTTTGAAAAAAAAGTGACAGATATTTTAATAATAATATCATAGTCATATGAGGTACACTGCGCCAAAAAAAGGGGGGGGGGAATTCTATATCTCCCGTTCTTTTGACACAAATCCGACTTTCCCTGAAATGATATGCCAGTTTTTTCCATATTTCGATTCTACGACTGAAATTATGCCAAATTGCCAAGTTTTGTAAAAATTGCACCAGTAGTTTTTAATAAATCACCTCTCAAGATTTTGGCTCCTCAGTGTTAATTGAAATTGATATATATTTATTAATATGTCTATTTTTATTAAACTTACTTGATTCCTTCTTTTAGAATTCAAAATTTAGGCTTAATCTAAATATAATTTGCACATTTCTTATGATTTAATTTTAAAATTTGAACTTTTAAATATTTTTTATAAATTTTTCGAAAACATTTTTGTATTATAACCTATAAAATTTTAGCATCATATTAAATTAGATGTATTTATAAGCATACCTGCAAAAAATTAGAGTTTTTATTCAGAATCTCTTAAGATATGCATGAGTTTACATTTTGGCGCGTTTTGAAATTTGGCGTATTTAATATAAACGATAATAACGAAAGTGGGGTTTACGCACTTTGTTAAAATTACTTGTAAGAATGAACGATGGGCCTTTTTTCCTCTCGTGCATCCATTAAAAAAAGGAAGGAAAATAAGTTGCTACAAATTAAGAAGTTCGCCAAGTGGAGCATTCTTGGCGCAAACTGAAAAAATCACGCCAAGATAAATTTTTAAATTTGTCACCAAAAAATAGAAAATTTAATATCTAGGCATAATTTGAGTCGTAGAATCGATATATGAAAAAAAAAATGACACGTTATTTCAGAAAAGTCCAATTTTGTGTCAAAGTACCCATGTTAGAATAATACAATATACGTATAAATGTAATATATATACAAAATCGCCCTTTTGACATATGAAAAACTCAATTTAACTTTCATCAATCACCCCAGTAGAACGGGAAATATAGAACTACTGTTGCGTCCTTTTTTTTGCACAGTGTAAATTAATTTTTCACAGAACCTTACATAAGTACGTATTATTAATATAAGAGATCTGAATAATTTTTATTAATAATTTTTCTTTCAGCATGTTATAAACCTCTGCTGCTTACAAAGCTTAAGACACAGAACGAAAACAATAATACAGAGCTAAAAAAACAGAACAAAATTACAGGCCACGGAAAACGTAAGGCATAGAAGGAAACTAAAAGTTAAAAAAATAATTATTATGGAGTTAAAAGAAGAAAGATTATTACAAAATAACAAATAAAGAAAACTGGAAATAGAAATAATTAGTATTGGTAAGTAAGTATTAACATGACTGTGAAGAAGTTCACGTTGAACATGTGGTGTGGAAGCAGAGTTTCAGTTGTGTTATAACAGCAGAAATAAAAGACATCGCATATTGAAATTATTGAGAAAGATTAAAACAAATGTGTTATAAAAAGAAAGGACAAATAAAGAAAAGAGCTAAACACGTTTAATCCTATATTTCTTTCTAAAAATCTACAATGAAATTATAACTAAATAAAGAAAAAAACTTTAATTTATATATATGTAGTACATTATGCAACATTCAAAAACAGCTTACAGAATGTAGGTATATTTCACATATTCTTAATTTATACATAATATTTGCATTATATATATGTGTATGACAAAGTACTAGTAAGCAATAACAATTACTAAAAATGTTTAAAATCTTCGCTCCATCTCGAAATAAAATATCAGCTGAATGAAAAGGAAGCAATCAACTGTTGCGTAAAAGCGTGTTCAAAAAGGTGAAGAAACCGTCAAATGAAATTAAAGAACCTTGAAAACTGTTATTTGTTTCATCAGCGGAGATATAATATTGCTTAATTTAAAATTGGACAAAAATCTGGTCTCTATGCAGACTTGTTTTATAATGAGTTTTAATAATAACTGCCAGGAAAATTAAGCCGAGAAGCAAATAATATACAAGAGTCGATAACATGAAAGCATATTAGGAATTATTGTTATCTACAAGCATATTAGGAAATAAAAGTTCGAAAGGAGGAAAAATTATAAGCCGAATTTGTTAATGAAATAAAAGCAGCTTTGAAAACAAATTATGTTCATGCAAATTAAATAAATTCTAAATTAAAAAAATAATAAATGCAAAAACAAGGTGAGTAGAAAATATGAAGCTAAAAAAATATAAAACTTTTATTTATTTTCGAAAGAAATTAAATTTATAATGAGAAAAAAAAGTTGTTTCAAAATTTTGTAATCCATTCATTTTCTATTGCTTTAAATGCAATAGATTTGCAGGTATCGCGTGAAAAATCTTTCATTAAATTATCTCTAAATTATAAAGAAGAATGTCTATGTATTTGTTCGCGATTAACTCAGTCACTACTATAGCTATTGTCACCAAACTTTCTACAATTCGTTTCTGGATCCTAGAAGAGTTTGACGTCCTCTCCCCCCAAAAAATGGATAAAAATAGAGATAGTAATTAAAAAAATCTATAAAGTCTCGCACGCTGGAGAGAAAAATCTGCTTTATTTTAAGAAGTGTTGCCACTGCTCGCTTTCAAATCCTAGAGTTTGTTAATAGAAATTTTCTAAGTTTTACAATGAAATAAAAAAATAGCATTGTCAGACATTAAATACATTATATCCGATTCCAAAAATTCGTGGGAAGCCATTTCGACTATTCCCATTTTTGTACGACTTTAATCGGCCGAAATATTAACGAAAATCTCTGAAAGTGCTAATATTCGCACTTGTTTTTCCGAGTGGCAACAGTCTCGCGGGTTGGAGATAAAAATGCTTTATTTCGAAAAGTGTTCGCTTTCAAGTCGTAGAGTTTGTTAATCAAAATTTGTAAGTTTTACAAAATCTATAAAGAAGAATGCCTGTTTGTGTGTCTATTTGCATTATGATTTGTGATCAGTATAATTTTTTTGCCACGTTTAATCGACTAAAATTGAATGTAGGAGAAATATTGGATGGAACTTGAGCTTTTACAACCATTTGATTAAAAATACGAAAATCATTAAAAACTGCGTGATATTGTTGCTGACATAACGTGAAAGAATTAGTTTATATTTCTATCCAAATCTTTTATGTGGGTTCCATATCGCACCAGACTGAAATAACTATGAATTGTATTTTTCCATGGTTATTAGAGAAGGATTACAGCGGTATCGCTCTGTCTGTTGTTAGATGAATTACTCTCAATCTGACTTAACTGTCATTGGGTACTTCCGCTACTTTTAGTATAAAGCACGAAACAACTGCGTTTCAGGATTTACATATGTTTGAATATTATTTGAATTGCTAAAGCCTTAGGTGCATATAACAAATAATTTTCAGGTGCTGTATACGGCCAAATAACTTGGAGTGCAGCATCGAATTAACAAGGAAGTAGAGCCATTAAGAGTGTATATTGTTTTTATGCTAACATTATCTTATGACGTATATTGCGAGGGTATTTAGGGAGGTCTGCCTAAGATAGTAAGAATCCAAATAATACAATATATCTGGAAATGCTTATCGAGCAAGTCCTGGAATTTCTGTGAATTATGAAAGACGACATAATGCTTCTAATACTTGTGCACATGTTCTCTAGTACAAATATGTACCACCAGAGAATAATCGGGTACAGATACTGTGCAGTAAGTTCTGATTATCGCAAAGAAGTTTTCGGTTAAGCCAACCAATTTTTAGAAGCATTCAGACCATGATAGAAAAATATTCATTTTGCTTAGCACTTTGCTGACAAGGTTTTGTAAAATACAGCATTTAAAACAGCTGGATATATGACATGTTTGACTATATCACAAGTATTGATCATCCAGAGAAAACCACAATATTCTTTCACTCATTGGAGGTACAGAAGCCTTTCTGAGTTTTCCAGTGCTTCTTCAGTTTCTTCGGAGATTTTTGCTCCAAATAAAGAAGTTCTTTATGAATTTTAATGACAGGACAAGGAGCATAAAATTGCTTTGAGTGGCATGGGTAAGAAAGCTTTAAAACAAAGTATACCTGGGTATTTTCTTTAGAAATGACGTCTTCTCAAAGGAGATTTAAAAAAAACTAAATTATATTATAAAGAAGAAATCAATTCTAACCACTCCACTGCTGGTGGTTAGTATGTTTACTAATGTTCAGTTAATTTATATTAATTGACAACGAGAAAATAATTTTCTTTATCTTTGAACTCAAATGGGTTGAACTCGAGAGATAATCGAATATTTGATTTCAAGTTAAACCACGTACTTCTATAGTTTGAAGCACTTACGTGCATTAGTTGATTTGAATAAACTTGTTTCTGTTAAAAGAAATTATGTACTCTTAATGGCTCTATAAATAGTAACAGGAATTGGTAGTAATGTCAACTGCATATTGTAACATTGTGAAATCACTGCGAACGAATAAAAGACTAGAGAAAGATAAGAAAAATGACACTTTAAATAGAAGTCTGAAGTCTTATTGCATAAATTAAATAATATCTGTTTCGCTTCATTTATTTTTTCATTTTGCCATCATCTTCTTTACAGTACAAAGCTTTGAAGATATTAAAATGTAGGAGATTTCTTCGCGCAATTAAAGAGAGATTTCTCTATGAAATCCTGAAGTGGTGTACTTGACCATTTTCATAAAATAATAGCAGGGAATTTATCTATAATACGATTTTTCCACGGAGAGTTTTCTTCAAAAGTACTTTTTTTATTGATTTTCGAGAGTTTGATAATGCGTTTATATGTTTCAAGATAATGGAAACAGATCTGGTGTGTAGTAGCAATAGAAAAAAAATCTAATTCTGTCGTATCTGATTGTTATGTATTACTTATTTCAGTTGTGATTTAAATTGTTTTAAAGGTAATGTTTTAATTTATTTTGCTTCAGACTTAAAGTTTAATTTGTTTTAATTTTTGTAGTTGAACTTAAGTTTCTTTGGCTTGTTGAAAAGTAATTGTAGTCATTTAATTTGTTCTCTTGACAGTTTTCGTTAACGCTGATTTTAAGTTGCTTGTGTAATTAATTTTTCTTCTTTACTTTTGGTTGGTTAACTATTTAAATTCTGTTTAGTTAATTATTTTTTTTCTTAACCTTGGTTGTTAATGTTAATCTCTTGATAAGTTGATCCTTAAGGTCAATCTTTTTAAAGTTTGTTTACACAAGTTGGTGTTTAAAGTTTAATTTAAGTTTTAATTTCTATTATGCCCCCTTTTCTGCTAAATTTGGGATCCATATTTTCTGACTTTGGTGGTCGTTTTGGTGTTGTGGAGAATATATAAAAATTTTCATACTTGATTATTGTATTTTAACTGAAGTAATTTTTATTTCCTTACTATGGTGGTCGTGTTTGGTGTCGGAATAAACCCAAGAAAATTATCTGTGAAATTATTATATTTTTATTTAAGTACTTATCAGTATTGAAGTTAATTTGTTGTAAATTCTATAATTAACTCTTATCCCTTCAAAACTTTCGATTTCAGTCCGTTGCCCTTCCAAATAGATTTATTGCCTTGTTTTCGATTTCTTCGCCCGCTAGACGGTAGTCTGTGAAACCTCTGTCAACATTAGTAAAAATTGCACCCTGCGGAGAGGCTAGTTTCTACATTACTAACTCTGCCGCAGGGTCAGGGGGGCGGGATGTTTTTGCTTACTCGCAGGCTTTTCCTATGCTGGAATGGGACCCCTCGACGAGGCTAGCAGCGATGTTCGCCAATTGAGGAAGCTCTTTCTATGTGGAGTTGCACCTTCCTGCGTGTTTTTCCCTTGGGGTTGCCGGGCTGTTGGCGGTTTTCCTACCATCAAAAATCGCCAATCGAGCGGTCTTGGCGTTTTGAGTAAAAAGGCTTGGGAGCTGACGAGGAGGACTGACGGAAGACTGACATGCAGCCATTTTGACGGAAGGAGACGGAGCTGAAAGCGTCAGCGTTATCAGAGAAACATCGATGTCGGAAGAAATAGACGAGAGAAGGATACTATGGAGGGCGAAGAAAATGTCTAAACTTATTCACATCTATTCACTTCTTTTTTTCTCTCCCTAGAAAAACCAGTACCATATCTACAATGTATCACTGTTTACATCACTACTACATCACTATTTGGAACGTCAAATTGTGTAGCGCAGGGATGTTGGCCGAAGTTTGTTTGTCGTCTGTATCTAGAATGTTAAATTCCCTGTTTGGACTGGTATGATTGTTTTTACTTTTTTCCACTCCACCGCCACCTATGTAACTAATTGTAAAATATTCAGTATTATCTTAATAAATTCCATATTTAATTTTAATTTCTTGTAATGTTTTCACTTTAATTTAGAACACTGGACCTGTCTACCTATTTCACAACGCATTAAATTTAATTATTCTGTTGGAGCTCTTGGTCACTATTTACGATTGATTTGAACACTATTTTTACAGTATATATTGTGTTTATCATGTTGTCACAAACTTTACACATTCATGTTATTGAGAATTGTTTATCCAAATATTGACTTATCATTTGGTATTGAACTTAAAACCTATACACAAACTCTTAAGAATTAAAAGCTCCAACATGATCATTACAAATAGATCTATGTTAAAACTCTGAGTGGAGCGATCGTAGTAAGTGATTTCTTTAGCCACCTTGACGTTATAAATGATAGCATAGTAAACGCTATTAGATTTCTGACTTTGGCCAATTTTTCAATTTTCGCTGTGGTACGTACACAAGTAAATCGTTACTCAAGATCTATCATAGATAGAATTGGCTATGCGTAAGGAGCGTCTAGATAATGCTGTGTACTTACTCTTATTTACATTTGTTATTGACGAAGTGCTATGAAAAATCATAGTATACAAGATTCAGAAAAGATAGTACGTCTACACAGATAACTGCATGTTTTTGAGCTTTCACATTTCTAAGAAATAAAGGCGGAAGGATCGATACTTGAACATCGAATCCTGCACCAGCAGTTGTGGAATTTTATCAAGATCATGGAGGCGTTAATTTTATGAAGATAATGAACATCGTTCATAAATAATTAATAACTGATTGAATTTACCAAGCGTTACGAGCAATTGACATCTATACAAAGCCTGACTATAGTTTTGCATTTATTTCAAATGCTTCTTTAGTGAAATTCGTTCGGAAAGTCATACTCAAATGTGCAGTGATTAACCGAGATCTTGCTGAAAAATGTTTTGTTGCTGTACAACTGTTAGGATTTTAATTTGTAGATACATTAGGCATTTTTTGAAATTGGTAACGTGAAAAATGAGCAATGGCCTTCCCGGAACTCGAACCACGGACCTCTCGATTACAATACGCGTCACCACAAAGGCATGCCAAGAAGGCGGGAGAAATACCTTATAAGTTATTCAACTTAATTTAAATTTAATTTAAGCAGATCCCTGCAGAAAGTATACGGCCCCTATAAAGAACATATTCAACCCCTAGCCTCTTTTGTGCTTGCAGATATAGGAGGTCTGTTTGAGAATAGTTAAACAGCCCCCCGGGCTTTCAACCTTGAGAGGATTCCAAGTTTCAGTTTAAATGATAACGGCATTTTCTAGATATGTGATAACTACCCTAGCTTTGCTAGTATTCCTGTTGCTTGTATTACGCTGTAAGATCTCTCTGGCCCAACTTGTCAGTCACTGGGATAGTGAGTCACAAAAACGTGCGAAGGGGTTGAAACCCTTTTATTGTACTTTTAAAATTACAACTGCGTCTCCTCGACGCTCACAAACTGCGCCAACTCGGCGGTTGAACTAAAAGTAAGGTAAAACTGAAAATAAGAAACTCGATGAACAAATGTCAAACACTACCGACGAGGCTCTGAGATCTTAACTAACCGCGTTTTTAATTATCGCTGATATTCAGCAAGATTACTGATTTAACAGTTGAAGGTCTAGCACTTCTGCAAAGTTAGGCACAAAGGCCGACACGCGCTGATCTAAATTCTACCGAGCAATCTCTCCAGCGTAGCTTCAAAGCAAGACCTTTTTCACGCTCGTTTCGTCTACTATTTAACTCAACTAGCTTCCGCTAAATTTGAATAAACTGCGCGTGCTACTGTAATTTACATACTCTGGCACGGGCATTTCTAGGGGAAAAATGAAGGCTAAAAAGGAAAGGACTATGAACTTAAAATAAATGTTAGTTAAAATAAATATAAACCCTACATTTGCCCTTGCCAGAATTTTGAACACTTGGAAGCAGGTCCTAGAAACGACCTGTTGAAAAGTTTCAACATTCTAACCTAAAACTCAAGAGCCCCGTTTACATAAAACAACTTTTGGCTATGAAATTTTACAATGTTTGGCGTCGCTAATACAATTTCTTCGTGCTGAATCCTCTCTGCTGTCGTTTATCATTCAGTCTTTTCTTCCTTCCAGGATCTGGAAGGAACAAGTATGAGTATACTGAAAATACACTATGATTTACACTTTAATACTCGGTAGCATTTTACTTTTCGATGATTTTCTTTTTCTTATTTAACTATTTATTTCACATTCATTCTTCATGCAAACTTTAATTTAAGTTGCTTTGCCCCGGTTCTCCACTTTATTTGTGGTGTCCAACGGAAGTATTTCATGTTTTTTGTATATCAACACTTCCCCTAACCACAATGATTTGTTAGAATTCGATCAACCAACTATGACACACCCTAGTCCGTCATACTAAATCTCGATGAGCTATATTTAATCTTCTTAAACTCAAGTGTTAGTGGAGAACCCTAAAAAAAGTCGCATTCATTCTAAATTCCCCCTCATTCAACTTTTCACATACAGGTTTTCGCTCCAACGCATGATTTTTAACTTCTAGTTAACATTTAGATTTTAACTGGTTTCTTTTGCCATTTACTTTTAGTATGTAAAATTTTATGCTTTTCCACTAAATTCTACTTTTACATAGCTTTAAAGTATTTACATATCTTTACAAAATTCTAATACATACGATTTTTACAATATACAATAATATGAACAAGAAAAAGATATTTTACTTCACGTTTCTTCGCCAAGCTGGCGGCCCTGAAACTAAATTTTCCATTAATACATAAAATACGAAAATATTTTATATCTGGCCAAATTTTGGCTTTAACATAACAAAACCAGTCTTTCGACCAACATAAACTGCTTGTTCTTAGACATTAAACTTAAAATAAAATCTTGCTTTGCTTTCGCTAAATACAGTAAACAAAACTGAGTCTCAACCGAGACAAATTGGCTTCCTTCAACACCTAGAAACTTCGTATTTACACATAACAGTTCAGAACAAAAGAAAAATTTATAGAAGGTTTAACTTATCTTTGACTTTTCGATGCTTGGAACTCAGTCATCCTCTTTTCACAGAACTCTGTCCATGTCAGGGAATTCATAGCAGTCAGCCTGCGCCTTTGACTTCTTTGGCTCTCCTTCATAGGCTTTCTTTTCTGGCCTCTACGTGCTGGTCTTTTGGGGTGTTGGTATTCCGGTTCCTGCCTTTTCCTCTTAGCACCTGGATGGTTGTTTCTGGGGGCCTCCGGTTTGCGTTCTTGCTTGAATTTTTTCTGCTGGTTAAAATCTTTTCGCTCTTGTTGTCTCTTTTTTCGCAGGATCGGCGGCCTTGTTTCTCTTTGGATATCCGGAACTGGACGCGGCTGCGTTGACTCTGCTTTTCTGTTGTGGGATCTTGTTACTGGTTTTTTTCTCTTGCTACCTTGCAAGGATTTTTTCCGGGACGTAGTTGTTCGCTTAACCTTTTTCTCTGCTGGAGTCTGGAGGTTTTGAGTCCTTCTTTTCGGGATCCTTGCATAACATGTAGAAGGGCTTTGTTCTTCGGTGATTCTCTGCTTCTTGGGTTCTTCGACGGTTCTCTGCTTCTTGGGTTCTTCGGCGGTTCTCTGCTTCTTGGGTTCTTCGGCGGTTCTCTGCTTCTTGGGTTCTTCGGCGGTTCTCTGCTTCTTGGGTGGCGGAGCAGACGGCCTTGCTTCTGGACCTTCCAATTGTTGGGAACTTGAATCCTGCAAGAAACTTTTGAGCACTTCAAAATCATTTTTCTCGTAAAACTTCTTCACCTGGTCGGGACTTGCTTTACAGGTTTCTCCTCTCTCGTTCTTAAGGTATAATATGGCTCCCTTGATTTCCTGAATAATATAGGGACCTTCAAATCTCGGAGCCAATTTTGCGGAAAAGTACTCTGGTGCATTTGATAAACAAAATTTTCTTTTTAAAACTTTGTCCCCCACTTTAAAATCTGCTTCACGGCGTTTTCGATTATAATAAATTTGCTGTCTGTTTCTTGCCATATCTGAATTTTTAACCGCCTCATGAATCAATTTCTGCACATCTTTTTGCCTAAATTCTTGTTCCCTTTGTTGAACAAAGAATAATTTATCTAGAGGTGTTATTAACTTACGCCCTAAAAATAATTCCGCTGGTGTTTTTCCAGTGGAGTCATGAATTGCTGTTCTTAAAGCATAAGCTAACTCATCTATGTAGCCATCCCAGCGCTTGTGATGTGTGCTAACATAACTTCGAATTATTTTTACAATATTTTTATTAACTCTTTCCGCGATGTTTGCCTGTGGTCTGTACGGAACCATCTTGATATGGCGTATGCCAAGTCCAGAGCAAATGTTCTCGAAAATTTGGCTAACGAATTGTTTGCCGTTATCGCTAATGACTTTTATCGGTGCACCGTATTTGAAAATGTACCTGTGTAAGAATGCATCTGCAACTGTTTTGGCTGATGCACGTTTAAGTGCAACAATTTCTGTCCACTTTGAAAAATGATCTACAATTACTAAAAGATAACGATTTTTATTTAACTCACTCTGGGGGAAAGGGCCAAGAAGATCTATGCCTAATATTTCATTCGGAAATGTAGCGCGAATGCTATTTAAGTACCCGGCCGGGCTATAATTAATATCATTAATTAACTGACATTGCTTGCAGGACCTGACATACGCAGTTACTATTTTGTATAATTGCGGGAAATATACCGCCTCGCGTACCCTTTTTATTGTTTTTCTGATCCCCAAATGACCCGATGTTGGCACGTCGTGTAATTCCTTCAAAATGCTCAATCGAAGCGAGGCTGGGATGACTGGCCTATACTCGAAGTTTTCATTTGTTGATTTAGTATAAAACAATAAATTATCTATTATCTCATAGTTCTGTGCTCTACTTCTTATTGCGGCCACATCTGGGTTTTCGAAATTATCAGGGTCTTTTAAATAAGCGTAAATATTTCCGAATTCAGGATCAGCTTTCAATTCAGCAATAATTGTCTCTCTAGAATCTATGATTTTAGAAGTTAACACAGTGCATTTGAGTTCATTTCCTTCATCGTCCAGTTTTATTCGGGATAGTGCGTCCGCGACATTATTTTCCTTTCCCGGTTTATACTTAATTATTAGGTTATATTCTTGAAGTTTTAGAGCCCATCTTATTAACCTGGGCGTTAGATTTTTTCCCGAGTAAAGTCTACCAACGGCCGCATGATCCGAAAAGACCGTTACTGGGGCTTTGCCAAAATGAACTCTAAACTTCTGTACAGCCATTAATACTGCTAATGTTTCTCGCTCCGTCGCTGTATAATTCCTTTGGGTAGCGTTTAATGTTTTACTAAAAAATGCTAAAGGATGCCCTTTCTGCATGAGCACTGCACCTATGGCATAGTCCGAAGCGTCGGCTGCAATTTCTAAATTTTCGTCACCTTCCGGGAATTTCAAAACAGGGGCATTGATGAGCACTTCTTTTAACTTCTCAAAAGCTGTATTTGCCTCTGCTGTCCATGTAAACTTACTTTTCTTTCTTTTAAGTACTAACAACGGTTCTACAATATTAGCAAAATCCTTTATGAATGATCGATAATAAGAGCATAACCCGAGGAAAGAAGACAGTTTCTTTGCGGTTTTAGGAGGGGGGAAACTTTTGATAGCCTTTATCTTTGAATATTGAGTTTCTACCCTTTTGCGAAATTTTATATCCTAAGTATTTAATTTTCTTTGTCGCGAACTTGCATTTTGATGCGTTAATTGTTAAACCGGCCTCTTTTAATAACGAAAAAACTTCCTGCAAGTCCTTAATTTGCTGCTCCAACGAACTACTTGTTATAATTATATCATCTAAATAAATTAAAGTTGATTTTCCTAGGACAGGTTTTAGAACAATGTCCATAGCTCTTTGAAATGTCGACGGGGCCCCACACAGCCCAAATGGCATGCGTAAAAATGCATAAGTTCCTGATTTTGTGATAAACGCGGTTTTATGTATATCTTCTGGTTTCATAGCTATCTGATAGTAGCCCAATGTTAAATCCAAAGTAGTCATATATCTCGTAGATTTAATCTTTCTAATTATTTCCTCAATCACCGGCAGAGGGTAAACCGGGAAGTTTGTAATGCTATTTAAATTTCTATAATCAATAGCAAACCTCCAAGCTTTACTATCAGAAGGCGGGAAATCATTCTTTTTCCTACATAGCACCACTGGACTCGCGTAATCACTGTTTATTGGCGAAATAATCTGATTTTGCAGCATTTCGTTTATATGCTCTTCAATAATCAGCTCTTTCTGTTTATCATACCTGTAGGGTTTGACCTTACAGGGTTTATTGCATGTTAGCTGTATGTCATGGGTTACAATTTGACAATTACCCGGACGTTCTGAAAACAAATTTGAAAAAGTACTCACCACCTGCTGAATAGCTTGGCTTTCTTCAAGGGTCAAATGACTTAATCCAATTCAGGTTCCTTTACCGGCTCCATCACCCGTCGTTGCATCTCCAGCGTAATTGCATTTTCCTGAAAATCCAATCTGGCTTTTGCGGACTTCAAGAAATCCATTCCCAAAATCACTGGGTTCTGTAAATTTTTCACCACGAAAAATAATATTCTAAGGTTTTCTTCTTTTATCTGCAGTTTTAATGATAATTTTCCTACACACTGACATGTTTTTCCTTGGGCGGCTATAATTTCTGTGTTTCTATTTTTAAATAAACGTAGTCTATGAAAGTTGTCATTGTAGAATTTGTAGCTGAGGAA
>KK119345.1:442919-453074 GCA_000611955.2 Stegodyphus mimosarum | reverse complement strand
TGGCCCAACTTGTCAGTCACTGGGATAGTGAGTCACAAAAACGTGCGAAGGGGTGGAAACCCTTTTATTGTACTTTTAAAATTACAACTGCGTCTCCTCAACGCTCACAAACTGCGCCAACTCGGCGGTTGAACTAAAAGTAAGGTAAAACTGTAAATAAGAACCTAGATGAACAAATGTCAAACACTACCGACGAGGCTCTGAGATCTTAACTAACCGCGTTTTTAATTATCGCTGATATTCAGCAAGATTACTGATTTAACAGTTGAAGGTCTAGCACTTCTGCAAAGCTAGGCACAAAGGCCGACACGCGCTGATCTAAATTCTACCGAGCAATCTCTCCAGCGTAGCTTCAAAGCAAGACTTTTTCACGCTCGTTTCATCTACTATTTAACTCAACTAGCTTCCGCTAAATTTGAATAAACTGCGCGTGCTACTGTAATTTACATACTCTGGCACGGGCATTTCTAGGGGAAAAATGAAGGCTAAAAAGGAAAGGAATATGAACTTAAAATAAATGTTAGTTAAAATAAATATAAACCCTACAACGCACAATCAAAAGAAAACCGCAAAAGGTTTGACTTTTCTGAATTTAATTACCTCAAAGTAGTCAGTAGTTCAGTTCATTACTTGCATTAATTTATTCTAAATTCAGACTCTAACAAACAACATTCAAACGCTCAATTATCTTATCTTCAGCGTTGTGTGATAAATGTTTCTGTAATAGTAGCTACTGTACAAATTCTGGTGATTTAAGTGTCCATTAATTTATGTAGCTTATATAATTTTATCTTCTTAATTAGTTCCATACGCACTAACCAAGACTTTCCTTTGGTATACAGGAGCTCATCAAACTCTTCTACTCCTGCCTCCAGAACAGAGGCTATCAATCATATTTGTGACCAGTTACAGTTGTTTATTAGACATTCCAAAGATTCTAAAAACTCAACGCGTTCGTCAGGAAGCAAGTAACTTGCTTTGTAAATACAATTTTCAAAGCAAGATATGAAAAAGAGATATTTTACTCTCAGCTACAGAGGCCAAATCCAGGCATTACAACACCAGTGCATTACTTCGAAAATCATTGCTCCTCTAATGCACCTATTACGAAACTTCCTTCTACTACAAAAGATACACAAAACAAGACGGATACAAATGAGTTTCCGCTCACTGAAGTTCGAAAGAAAAAGCCCAAATAAAGCTGCTGAAAAAAAGAAATGTGAAAACGTTTTACTAATTAAGCTTAACAACTCGGATCGAGCTCCAGAGCAGGTTAGGGTCCAGCTTACTTCCAAGTTCAGCGTAAAAGCTATAGGCATAACGCTTGAAAAACTTCGCCCTACCCGGGTCAAGAAAATGCTGATGCGGTACAGTGCTAAGGAGCAGATAGGCGTGCTTCGGAAATCAATAGAAGAAACACCTGCGCTTTCTTCAACAGTTTCTGTGACAGTTACCAGCATTCAAAAAACTTCTGTGATAATTTACGGTGTGCCAGCCTCCGACACAGCTGATGATGTAAGTGAGGCTTTCGCTAATCTGTCGCTGTCAAAAACGCCCAGCATGCAAGGCACAGCTCAGTCGTCTCAGAGCAGCTTTTCAACATTAAGCAAAGGGCAGGGTCTTGTACACAAAAGTATACTTCAGGGTTTCTCCGTCCTACAGGGAAACCTCGAGAGATGTTAGACTGCAACAAACAACGCAGCCCAAATTATAATGGAAAATAACTTTCCAGTGACTCTAGTGCAGGAATATTACACCACTAATAAAAAATTGTAAAATATTTCAGTCAACCAGTATTCTAGCGGAAGTTGTGTACAACAGTCCGCTCACACCATTACTAATGTGCAAAGATGAATGCTCAATCACCATTTAGCTTGAGAGCCTCAATGGGAACATCGACTTCACAAGAGTCTATATTTCTCCTTCACACGCTATCACATCAGCGCTGAATGAACTAGAACAATGTGGTTGCACTTCCGGTTGGTAGCAAAATTTTTGCAGGAGACTTCAGTGTCTCAAGCCCTTTTTGGGGTGTACCGGAAGGAAACAGAAGAGCAGTGGCAGTTCTGGACTTCATAACATCCCATTGGTCTGACGATAGTTATTTCAGCAGACAGTCCTCCAACTTTCTGGACCACACGGGCAGCAGAGGGCTGCCCAGATACTACACTAGCAACTACTGCGAATTACTCAAGAACAAACAATTGGAATTTCTGGAGTGATTGCCCATCATTAAGTGACCATCGCTTTTTTCTATTCGACATTGACTTAGAACACCAATACGCAGTTAAAAGTAGATGGAAAACAAAATGTATAAATTCCCAGAAATTTGGCAGCACCTTGGCGCTGCATGCTTCTTATTTAGTTACAGCCATTGATAATACAAGTAATAAAGATGAGCTCGATACGGCATACAATTTGATATTAAACGCATTGCATATGGTCTGTGATAAAGTACTTAAACGGCGAAGTCACTCTGCTCCAAATAAAACTTAACGGTGGAATTCCATGTTAGCGGCGAGTAAGCTCCGTTTTCAAGGCTGCCGGGATCCAAATGAAAGAGAGGCATTGGGAAAGATATTCAGGAAAAACCGCGCAGCCTACAAGAGGAAGATTTTAAAGGCTAAACTGGAATGTTGCCAGAAATATTGCACGGACTTCACTGAAAAATTCGATAGGCTATTCAAAGTTGCTCATGAGAAAGTCTTCAAACCTACCAGTCTAACTACGTTAATCTGTCAGAATGCCAGCACTTGTTCACAAATTGTGACACATATACTGAAGACGATTTTATAGCATGATGATCCCCATAAAGACACAACGGCACAGAAGGAAATACGAACTGGTATTGAATAATATTATACTCTGTCCATTGCCGATTCTGAGCTTCTTCCAATAAGAAAGGAACTGAATGATATAATCAAAAAGCTCAATCCGAATAAAGCCCCAGGTCTGGATGGCCTTGATAACAGCATTCTCAGAGCTATGCATAACACACATCCGGAAATACTTTTCTATTATTTCCAGGCGTGCAGGAGAATTAGACATGTTCCAGAGGGCACAATAACAGCAAAAATTGTCTTCTTCCCAAAGGGAAATAAAGATAAAAACGAGGTTGTCTCTTATGTCCATCTGTCTGTTCCCAGCCGTGAGAAAATTCCTAAAGACTGAATTTTTACATTCAGGCTAGGCATAAATGCTAGGCAATATGGCTTTATATCAGGGAAGTCAGTGGCTCAAACACTGAATCACTTACGGAATACACTACTTAGAAACAAGTAGAATAAATTGCATAATGTTGTCATTAGTATAAACATTCAAGGTGCCTTCAATTTGTTGTGGTCGCATGATGTTTTGAAATGTATCAAAGATATCAGTTGTCCGAAAACTATATTTGATTTGATCTACAGGTACCTGAATGAAAGATAAATTCAAGCTACAACGAACGGAGGCCTCCACATGCAAAATGTGACGAAAGGCTGCCCGCAGGTCTTCTGCCTAGGTCCACTTCTGTGGAACCTGGTAGCAGACACCGCCCTCAACCTGTTTGATGCCGATGAAACATCAGAAATAATAGCGTATGCTGACGAGTTCTTGCTTGTTTCAAATGGACACAGCCATAAGAATTACGAGGTAAATTGCCAAAAAGCGGTAGTCGAAATAGTGTGCTGGGCGGCCAGTGAACATGAGCTCCCAATTTCAAAAGCAAAAACAAAAGGAATGCTGATTAGCCTGGGAAAAAGGCACGAATGTACCCCTGAAGTAAAACCTGAAGTAACCTCCATGGCAGAAATATACAATTCGTGTGATATTTCCGCTACTTGGGTGTGATTATAGACGACAGATTCTCCTGGCTGTTTCACATCAAGGACCTTAAAGAAAGGCTGCACGAACTGTCTAACACAATGCGGAGAACATTAGCTCCTAACTAGGGTATCTCCTCTCAGATGTTTAGGGTATGGTGTGCCACCATCGATGAGCGCATAACACTTCACGGAGTCTCCATATGTGGCGCCAGTGTCACGAATTGTGACATGCTACAAGGATTGAAATCGGCACAATGGCTATTTCTTCTGGGCATCTGCAGAGGATGCCCAGAAAAGTATCCCCAGAAGATATCTCTCCAACAATTGCATTAAATGTATTGGCAGGTCTTCCGCCCCTATACTTTGTAGTACAGAGCGAGAGTGGGTTAGTGAGAGCGATTAGAGTAAGACGAGGCATTAATGTTTGGAGTAAGACATATGCTTTCTCAGACAACGAGAATCACATTGTGCATTCTCCTTGCCACGCTGCAGACTTCAATATAGAAGCAAGCTGTAATCCTTCACTTGTATTACAATCCACATCCGTCTATACTGATGGCTGCATAGGAGAACTTGGGACTGGCAGTGCCCGGTGTGCAATGGACAGATGCCTCATAATCCATTCCTGGTCTAAGAAGCTTCATCTCAGTAACTCAGTGTTTCACGCAGAACTTACAGCCCTAAAAACAGCTCTGGACATTACTGTTAGCAATGAAAGGTAAAAAGTAATATACACAGTCTCAATGTTGAGTTTGCAGGCCCCGTCAAAGGCAGCGCAGTAGACGTTCATAGTCAGAAGCGTACAAAAACTATTAATTTCGATTCCTGTAAGTCTGAAATCCAAGCTTCAATGGGTTACAGCCCATATGAAATTAAAGGAAATCAAGCAGCAGATGTGATTGCGAAAAGCGCAGCTAACGAACCCCATGTGAGTAGCATTAGTGTGATCCCTTCTGCACTCATATCTGAAAACCACTCTAAAATGTTAATTAATGAAGCAATGGCAAAAATACTGGAAGTTAAACACCACAGGTAGAAGACTACATAATATTCATCCGAAAGTAAACCTCAATTTGAATAGCGGCTTTTCGCACCTCGCACAATATCTGACAGGGCGTGGTCTTATATGTCCTATCTTCACAGATTCGGCCTAAGAGACAGTAACCAATGTATTTGTGGCAGTACTTGTGGCCCAGAGCACTATTTGTATGATTGTATATTTGTATGTACTATTTGTATGAACACAGCGAATTCACATTTAAAAAGACCATCTGCAATCAATATGACAGCATGGTTAAAAACACAATTAACAATAAATATGCGCTCATCCACATTAAAGACTGCACTACCATTGCTAAGAGCACTGCTGACAGCCTAGAGTTACTTCTTTCTTTGGACACCGTGCCGTCAGCAGTCCACTTTGTACATATATTAATTTTCTTAATGTCTTGTTTTTTACTATTTTTTTGTTTTGTTTGTTTTTAATTATGCTTAATATTATGATAAATCATTAAATGAATACTCATTTAATGTATTTCATGATTTGTAATGTATTTCTTCAGATTTTATCCTTACATCTGTACCTGCTTCTGTACCATGTCCTTAATATAGATAATATAATATAGATGTATGCCTAACATGTACCCATAACAGTGAAAAGTATTCTCTTTAGTCTCAACAGTCCCCACCAAGCATTTTCTTTGTATATTCTGGTCCTTCATTCAATGTTCCTTGTTTAGAGTGGCCAGTTCCCGGATGACACAGCACTAAGCTCTAAATGTAATCAATTCCATGAGGGCTTAATATTAAGCTCTTTTTTTAATTCCATTGACGTAATCCAACAGGCTGAGGAGCACCTAACCCAGTGGACCTGCTGTTCTGTCGATGGCGAAAACAAGGAAAAGTATACAAGATTAAGCAATTTTGGGACTGTCAACATCTTAGTATTTTTGCAGCTGACAAAATTGTTAACCTAAAGAAACCTTAATTTTAATTAAATTTTTAGACAGTATTATTTGATGCTTCATGGTTAAAATTTTCAATTAAAATTTTCTGTTAATGCTGAAATGCATGTAAAAATGATTCGCAGGCAGCTATGAAAACAGATTTTTACTTATTGAAAAAAGAAACTATTCTTTATTGTTGATAAGGAATTTCGGTAGTTACACGTCGTATAATTGCGAAACATATTTGTCTTTTCAGGCAATATGCGAAAATAAAGAACTGCCTACTCGTTTAGACCTGGTATGTTATTAATAAATTTCTGCCTATACTTTCGAGAAAGTTTTTACTTTCGAAACCCTCTAAGTAAGATAAATTGCCAAATATTTCAGCTAAATGGAGAACAAAACCAACGCTTCGTCACGAGCTATATTTTGATTTTCTCGGAAATAATACAGATGAGAAAAGACAAAACTATTCAAGGGACGTTGATAAGTTTGTAAAAGATTCTCTGAAAGATACACTTTCTTACGTAGTTAAATATTGGACTTGTTTACATGAACTTCATACTGCATACATTGCAGTAATTACTTCTATTCAGACTTGCTTACTACTGTTTACATTTCGAGATAACATTCATCCTTTAAATGCCTACTTTCAAGATTGCTATTCAAATCGCTTATATTTTGCAAATTACAGAGCTGAAGTAACAGCTTTGTGAAGACAGCTAAAGGATATCAAAGCCCTAACTAAATCCACCACAGTGTTTCATATCGTTATTAGTGAAAGAGCTATTTGAATATTGCCCTGCGAGAATGCTTACGTGCTTAGAATACTTCCATCTATTGTTTAATATCTTAATTTGGCGGTATCGGGAACTTGCAGTGTTGAATTGCCAGCGAGAATTCAAATGAGCCATTATCATGAAGAAGCTTGAACAGACGAAAGAGTAATTCAATGCTTTATTAAAATTATGAACTTTACCTGCCAGATGTGATATGAATTTCA
Source organism: Stegodyphus mimosarum (assembly GCA_000611955.2). Classification (NCBI taxonomy): domain Eukaryota; kingdom Metazoa; phylum Arthropoda; class Arachnida; order Araneae; family Eresidae; genus Stegodyphus; species Stegodyphus mimosarum. The sequence goes on along the minus strand of KK119345.1, from coordinate 446,319 downwards.
AAACAATTGGCGGAAATTACTAAAGTTTGATTGATGTAGTTTGCTATTTATCTTTTTCTAGCTTTATCGTAGTCTGAATGGTAATTTAGAATACTAATGGGAATTCAAAAGTGTAATTAGAAAATGTTTAGTTCAATTTTGTTGGAAAGTAGGAGAGCTATGTTTTTGCGTCTTTAAAGCAGCTAAAATCAGGCAAAATGAAATCAATTTGGCAATGGTAAAATTTATAGGAAAAGAACTGCAGTATAAAGGTTCAGGTGTGTAAGATAATGTAAATTATAAATATAAACTTAGAATGTTATGTGCTTCGTGATTATGTATTGGTTATGTAAAAATCTTGAACTTTTAGTATTGTGTGAAGAATCGTAATTGCATTAGACAGGAGCAAAAACATTTTGAAATCGAACTGAAATGCTGAAATATTAACAGCACTCTCAAAATTATGCTTACTTTCAGAAATAATGCTCGAAAGGTATGCTCTACATTATTGTAAAAAATGTTATTTAATGCAAAATTTCACGACTTTTGTTTTTCAGTTTGTGTTTCAGGTTTAGCTTAGTGACTGTTTCTGCTTAATTGCCTTACAACGAGTTTTTGCTGATTTTGTTAGCACAAGAAAGTGCGTTTATGTTCTAAAGTCTGTTTAATACAAAGGTGTTTTAAACCTATCCAGGAATTTGTAGTTATTCTGGATATACTGATAATTCATTTCAAGTCCGTTGGGGTTAATTGAGGAGTTTGAAATCAAGTAAAACCCCATATATGCACTGAAGTTTAATTTTATCAATTTTAAATTTTAGTCAATGCTTTTTGTAAATGTATTTCACGTATAGAAATAAGTAAATTTTTCATAAATCTCTGTAGAAATTTGGATGATAAGAGAGTAATCGGTGTAAGCATTTGTAACACATTAAATAATTTCTTTTCTTTTGTAATGTTATGATAAAATAGCTTATCTGTAATGTTATAGATAAAGATATCTCCTTTAAACAAACTCAGACTGTGTAGTGCAGTTTTTATCAATTAATAATTATATGCCTTCAGAACTGTTGAACTTCACCTTCTTCGCCTTCTCAGATCGTTTTACATAACTTTAATTCTTAATTTTAATTAGTACTTCTATTTTCAGAAGTTTCACTTACACTTTATACAGACTTTCATTGGAGATGAAAATAAAATAATCTTGAGAAAAGAATATATCATTCGAAAATCAAGATATTTACATAGACTCTTATACTTGAATGAGAGCACTAATGTCAAATTTCTGTACGCAAAATTAAATTTCCTATGTTTAAAATGCTGGATCAATTAAGTCTCAGAAATTCTTACTCTATGCGTTTATCTGAATAGAAGATTGCAATTAGTCTACATTGCGCTATGAAATGATCAGTGCAAAATATTTCATGGGCAAAAACAATAATTATAAAAAATATGTAACCATACGATGTAATTTCGAATAAAATGTATATGCTGTTTTGATAAGCTATCGTGAGACAGGATATGCAAACTAAAAAAAAGATGTCAATATCCTGCGTTTTGTCAAACCTTTGCTTTCTCAAATTTCCGACCATTGGCATACCTTGCTTAATATTGGGCACTAGCCATTATAGGATTTCTTCATTACTAAGACCGGAAGCGATGGTCACTTTATTAGACAGGTGCCTAATAGGAGGGATACAGTTGCCTACTACGGAAGACAAAAAATTTACATTCATACTTTCTCCGGGATTCGAACCGGGCCCTTCGGTACCGCAGTCAGAGTCTCCAATCACTTTCCTGTTCGGGCGGCTTCATGGATATTCTACGGAAAATAAATATTTCTGTTTAAAACTGCATTTACAGTCAACGCAGCCATTCTGTTGAGTTGTACAGAGAAATACTTGCTCAATTTATCAGAATTTTTTAAAAATAAGGAAAGAAGAATTTACAATACTTTAGTACAATGAGAATTTTAATTTATACATTTCATAAACGTGCGGAGATTATCGGCTTTTTGACCAAGAAGCGGGACAAATTATCCGCAATCTCGTCGGATTTTGAATCGTGTATCTTTCAGCTGCCATATGGATATGCTAACTTTTTGACAATTGAAAAAGCTTGCTCGAGAGAACGCAGTAACTGTTACACTCTTCACAATTTTAAAATGGGACTAGGAAGAGTAAAAGACTGAGTTTACCAAATCTATATAACAAGTTATTATCACACATCAACCTCGACAAGCCTGTCGCCGTTTTGACTTTCTGCAGCTAGGAAATGAGATAAATCAACGCGCAATCGTAGAGATTTGAACAAAGGGGCATTCAATTGTCATATGAATATGCTATCCACTTACACCACGAAAGTATACATGAGGGAAGTTCTTCATTTAGATGGATGTATATAATTAAAATTAGGCTGTTCAAGCTTTCGATGAGCATAAGCTTCTTTAGAATTCTCTTCGAGCGATGACGCTATCTATTAGAGCTTGGGAAGATGTCGTTATAATTAAACACTATAACAGATGAATAGCTCAAGATAAAATCAAAAGCATATTAAAGCTATTGTATTAATTAATCAGTTATTATGCTCTTTCGTTTTTACTCTAAGTTCTTCTTTCTTTATTGCTTACCAGAATTCAAATCAGCTTTAAGTGTATGTAAGCTGAGGGTTTTGGATCTTAGACAGAGAGAGAGTTTTTGGCTCTCACGTACCTCGTTTAGACATTTGCCAGTTCTATCTAAATGTAATTATCTCGGATTTAGGTTCTCTTGCAACCGATTGCTTTACACTTATGCTTCTATAAAGTTAATGCAGACAATTTATAGCTTATTTATTTGACTGCTTAGACTAATTTTATCTACGTTTAAGTATCTGTTACTGATGAAATTACATTGCCACAAGCAAACGTCGTGTTTTTTATGTTAAAACACAGTTTAATAAAAACGTTGTTTAAATCTTCGCAAATCTCTATCATATTATTTTCAGACGTAGCGATAATTCGCTAGTTGTCTAGTAGGATTGTAGGACCGAAATTCAAGTAACAGCTCAAATGCTACTTTGAAAGTAGGACCCGGAATGATTACGTACCACGACGTAAGACGAACTAGCGTTTAGTCTCTCCTTCTTCCCAAGATTTCAAGTACCAGCAGCGTTATAAAGTCCAATGGAAGGCTTCGGATTCGTCACAGATACCGCGAATCAATAAAAGCTGACACCAATTTCGATAATACAAGTTCAGTAACGAATTGGGACAATTCGAAACGCATTTTTTATTACACCATCTTTGAGAGTTACAGAAAATCACCATAGCAACCGCTGTGCTTCAAGAACACGCCCAATGTTGGTACAAAAACATCGGCAATTTTTTATTAGGAAAACCAGGCAGTGAAAACTATAAATACGAAATATTTAAAACCGCTCT